>PVKH010001569.1:0-30025 GCA_004027955.1 Chaetophractus vellerosus
AGAGTTTGTTCATAACTGCTTCATCTCTGTTCTTGTCCTCTGTCTCCCTTTAAACAGGTATAAACACAAAAGGAAATATAGTACAGGTATTGATGTGTTCTTTAGGATATTAGTGTGTGGAAGGTTGAATTCTGTAGCCCTGCAAACACATGTTCTTAATCTTAATCTTCATCCCTGTGGGTTTGAATTCATTGTAAACAGGATGTTTTGAAGACGTTATTTTTAGTTAAGGTGTGGCCCAGTGAACCAGGGCAGGCCTTAATTTGGATTACTAGAGGCCTTTATAAAGAAAAGCTGAAAGTCAGTGGAAACCTGAAAAGTAGGGAGAAAGGAGAAATAATTGCCATGTAACATGAGGCACTGGTGTAAGCCAAGTGTGACAGTTTGAAGCTGGGTGGGTCCCAGAAGATCATGTTCTTATAGCTAATCCAATAGCTACAATAGCTAAACCTATTGTAGATGGGATCTTTTAGTTAGATTCAGTTAAGGGACCTTACTTTTGATTAGGTCATTTCAGTAGGGCATGACCCAAGGTGGGTCAGTCCTCTTACTGGAGTCCTTTATAATCAGGAATAAAGAGCTGCAGACACAGGAAGAAAGCTGCAGTGATAGAGAAGCCTCCAGAAGTTGAAATCAATGAACCTGGGAGAGAGAAAAGCCACAGAAAGAGCATCCTGAAGCAGAACTAGCAACGTGGCCTGGAGGAGAGGGGAGAGACAAGCTGATGCCCCATTATGCCCTGCCATGTGCCCATAGCTGAGCTTGGGGAGAAAGTAAGCCTGGAGGAAAAGGCAGAGACTGGCAGAGCTGCCATTGTGCCTTGCCAGGTGGCGGGAGTCCAGGATCGCCAGCAGCTGACCTTTGAGGAAATAGCTTCAGCCGATGCCTTGATTTGGACATTTTTCTAGCCTTGGAACTGTAAGCTGTTTGTAAGCTTTTTTCAAAAATTTTTTTATTTTAGAAAATGCATTCTTTATTGAGGTTGCCTTCAGTAAGTTACAGCACTGGTGCAAGCAGCACATAAACCAGGGGTCAGCAAACTTGTTAAGGATAATTAACATTTCAGAAAAGAATGCTTAACAATATGTAAATGAATGGACGTGGTTATTCCTAGAAAACCTTTGCTGAACCCTAACTAGAATGTATGGTTCATGACCTATGCCTTTATTATAGCTAATTTTGTCATAACTTTTAAGTGTTTTGGAAATAAAGTTACCTTTCCACCATGCCAAGAGTAAACAAGCAGTCTGTTCATTTTTTACCTTCCCACCTTCACTTATTGATCATCCTAAATGATCACGCAGAAGAATCAAGCATATTATCCAATTGTAACAAAGCACCCATTTCATTCTTTGTATAAATACTGTGCTCTATTTAACAATCACTATTAGTCCTATATAGTTCCCAGAAGTTATTCCCAACACAATACAAATTCAAGTTTGGACGATCCACTGCCAAGGTGCTGAATAAAACTTCATCTTTATCATTGTAGCTTTCATGACATCTTGTTATATTCTCCATCACCTGTCTGAAACATTAGTCCAGTTTCCTAACCTCGACCACTACTGGCTGTAAAAGCAGAACTATAAGCTTTTAACCTAATAAATTCTCATTATAAAAGTCAACCCATTTCTGGTACATCATTCCCAGAAGCTTTTAGCAAATGAAAACACCAAGGAACTCCAAGGATTGTGACAAACAGTACCAGGACACTACCAACTCTGGGAGGAAGCAAGCCATCTGGCCTCTGAAACTATGAGACAGTAAATTCCCATTGTTGAAGCTAAAACCAGTTTGTAGTATTTATGATAGCAGTCCAGGCAAACCGAGACACAGTGGAAAGAACACCCAGCATACCCACGAGCAGACTGCTGATGCCCAGGGTCACACACATGCAGTTTGGGGCATTTAAGGTAGAGTAGAATACAAACAGTTTGTGTGTGTTACCACTTGATTAAACATTTGTGGATTATCCATGGTGTTTTTAAAATTTTTGGATATTTTTTCTACCACCCAGAGTTCGTTTGGATTACCTGTCATTGTGTGCTGAATAACACCAACTAATTTCTTATACCCGTCTATGCCCTGGGGCCAGACTCTGGGGCAGTGCCAAACATGGCAGAGGAGGTTGCTGCTACAGTTTGGAGACTAAAGGGGTGGGGATTCGAGCAGGTGCTGACATTCTGGAACCCCAGAGAAGACTTATCTCTGTGGTATTACAAAAACCTGCTTTCTTACTGTGTGGGAGAATAGCCAGGTTATGTTAGAGGTTCAGTTCACTTTCTTCTCACTTATTTGTAACTTTATCCTAAATTTAGAAGTAACTTGGTTATTGTTAGATCCATCTGAGTAGTTAGAAATAAAATAGACTGCTCAAAGGCAGGGGCACTGCTTACCATTTTGTATCCGTCTGTCTGTTTATTTAGGGAGTTTCTTTAGTGACTTTCCAATGACTTGCAAGCTTATTTGTTGTCTAGTTGACAGTTAAAAAGTTGGTCAGAAAAGTTATGTCTCCTTCCTGGTCTTAAGTGAAAAGATAAGAGACCCAGAGAAAAAATTAAAAGTTCTCTCTTGGTTTTAGTTATAATATTAATAAAATGTCAGCACCCTTTAAATGCTGAACTTTATAATGTGCATATACTTTGAATTATTTTGTTCAATAATAAGAAGTGTGGCAAGAAATTATATGCTTCCTTGTGTAGCCAAATGCTGAATCCATCCAATTTGGGAAAGTTATAGTCATCTTAGATGACGTTCAGTTTCTCCCTTGTTCGGCTCTCTTCCACATACTAATATTCTCCAGCAGCTTCCCACTGGTGATGTGTGTATGTGTGTGTGACTAGCTTTTAGTAAACATAGCAATTATTGAGCTTAATTGTCTTTCACTTATTATGCCAGTGACATTCTGTTGCCTCAAAAATAACTTAGAAGTCTCATTTACCTATGTGGATATTACTTTTGTGCATTACATTATGCTCTAGAATTTCAAGGTTCCGAAATTATTTTCTGCCCTGTAAGCATCCAAAAATCAAGTTATTTTCCTTTATCTTCTTTAATCTTTAAAGTAAATGGGATTATGTTGGATTAAACTCTGGCCTTGGGAGAGTTAAACCCAAGTGATTGCATAAAATCCAGAAATTATGGAGGCCCCAAGAGGCCAGTTCAGAAGTTGAAAACTTCTACAAGGTGAGCACACCGCAGTGTTTCAGAGACCCCTTAATGATAATGACAAGAATAGCTGTTATTTATGGGGTGCTTACTAGATTTCAGGTTCTTTATATGCATTATCCTAAGACAACCAATCAGGAATGTAGGAATACAGTTCAGAATCCTTCTCTTTGCATTGAAGGACTTTCTGCATACCATGATGTCAACTTAACTTTCTAGTTTTAGTTTCCATTCCTGTACCATCAAAATTATTTTTATCTGGTCAGAATGGTCTATTCATGGTTCCTGATACTCACACCTCACTTTTTTTTTTTTAAAGAGCTGCTTAATTGAATTACCATACAGTTCATCTTTTTTAATTGTAAAATTCAATGGTTTTTAGTATATTCACAGAGTTGTGCAACCATTACTACAATCATGGTTAGAATTTATTCATCACCCCTGCCCCACAAAAAACTCATACCCATTGGAAGTCATCTCCTTCTTCCTCCATGTCTTTGTCCTCCTCCCCCAGCCCTAGGCAATCTGTAATCTACTTTCTGTCTCTATAGATTTGCCTATTCTGGACATTTCGTATAAATGAGATCATACAGTATGTGGTCATCATATAATATGTTGAGCATCTCTTCATGTCCTGATTGACCATTTGTATATCTTCTTTTGAGAAATAATTCAGATCCTTTGCTCATTTTTAATTGTTATTTGTCTTTTTATTATTGAGTTGTAAGAATTCTTTTTATATTCTAGATACAAGTCCCTTGTCAGATATATGATTTGCAAATACTTTCTCCCGTTCTGTGGATTGTGTTTTCATTCTCTTGACGGTGTTCTTTGCAGGATAAAAGTCTAAATTATTATTTTCTTTTGTTACTTGTGCTTTTGTTATCATATCTTAGAAACCATTAGTAATCTGAAATCATGAAAATTTACTCCTGTGTTTTATTCTGAGTTTCATAGTTTTAACTCTTATATTTGAGTCTTTGTTCCATTTTGAGTTTTTTATATGGTATGAAGTAGGTTTCCAACTTCTTTTTTTGCATGTGGCTATCCAGTTGTTTCAGCACATACCTTGCTTTTTTTCATTCTTCACTAAGCCATTTTAATTTCTGACTTTAATTTATAATATGATATCTGTAATTTCTTGAAGTTCTTACCTGGCTGTTATAAAGAGTTGAGTCTATTTTTCAGTCTTCATCATCAGGAAGGATATCTAATCCTTCATCTGTTCATTAGGAAGGATCTGGATATGGAAAGTGACCTAGTACAGCATCTGAATCATGCCCCAAACCCCAGAAAGTACAGAACCAAATGGTTGCACTAAAGAGCTCAGCCTAGGTCACCTGGGATCTGGTCAGCTCAGAAAACTGTCTATGTACACCATCTCCAGCAGGATGGGCTCCCTGCCTTCAAACATTCACTTGTGGCAGCCTCTGAAGATGCCATCTCCAATGTGAACAAAAGGCACCAGCCCTGTCATAGCCAACATGTCCTTGTCTGGACAGTGATCCCCGTGCTGAACCTACAACTTGCATTTTGAACTTTTATTTCTACTCAGAATGCTTTTTTGTCAGTCTGCATTCTGCTTCTGAGATGCTTTTTTGACCACCTTAACCTAAAGTGTTTTCTTGTGTCTTGTTATTTTTTTTCTGGGTCTGTATCTTTTCTCTCTGCAGAGATGCAGATGGGTAACTTTTCTTATGCCCATTGTGACTTTCAAAGCATCAATGGATCAGTGTTACTTTGTGCCACTCCCAAAGTCAGTTGAAGGCTGGAAGAGCAATGGATTTTACTTGGCCCTGTAATTCTGTCATTCTTCATAAGGCTATATTATTTGACTATGTTTGAGATGTAGCAGATGATCATACGTGGTATGGGTATTTCATGATGATATTTCTGTAGATTCTTACAACATTATTGACAATTGTATTAAGTATGTTAAAAATCCTGGTATCTACTGCATTTTTAAAGAACAACTATATATATATAAATTCTTCATGATTTAATAAATAATTGTCTAACATTTGGTTCTTGTGTGAAAAGAATTTGGGGACAGGGTTTCATCTGATGAGAAATTCTGTGGATTTTTATGACTATTCACTAGGCTTATATGTTGAACAGAATGGGATGTATCTTTTATAACAGTAGCTTAGTGGGTATTCTGCAAATTGTTATTGCCCTTTCCTGGGTTTTACATTAGTGACCCTGCCATTTCCAGGGTTAACAGAGAATTTCCTACTTTTTGGTATCTGGATGAGGATATGATTCAGAAGATAAAATTGTATTTGATGAGAATTACTGTAGGTTATTGTGCATACATAATATGCTTCCTTAGATGATTGATAGGATGGGATGTGTTTTATGCAATGTTTGGCAAATCAGTAGATATGCTACAAGTCATAGTTGTATTTTTCTGAATTCTACATTACTGAACCCACTCACCTTTGCAGACATGTGATGACAGGTTGTTTTCTGTTTTCTAGGAGGTATTCTGGGGAAGGTGCATCCACCAACTCTACATTCATCTTAACCAATAATCCCACAACCATCTTTTTCTTTTTAATTCAATAATTTCACAACACTATAGTATATTAAATATTCCCAGGTATAGCTAGCACCTTTCCAAATGGCCAGGGAAGCTTGCCTACAAGGGCAAGGGTGAAGGTTTCTCAAAAAAACAGGCTCTCAGTAACAATGCAGGACATAGAAAATTGAAATTGTTCTTGATAATATGTTCGGTTTCTTACTGTCTTTCTCATTCTACTGGAGGTTTCCTGAGTGTTTTTAGAACATAGTGCAGATGTTACTCACTGCAGATTACACACCTCCACCCTCAGCTCCCCATCTCTGAGAACTTGGAATGGTCTGGATGATCTGATGGCTGGTTCAGAAATGGTTGCTTTAAAAGTTCAGAGTGATGTTTCCCCTTTTGGTCAAGGTTTTTTACCAAATATATCCCTGGTTAGAGTTTTTATGGCCAAGAGTTTTCAAAGTGAGTCAGGAAGTCATCCCAGAGGTTATGCTTATGCAGATCTTAGGTAGATTTCAATAACTGCCACTGTAGACAAAGCCTCAAACAGGAGTGTTCCCGAGGGCTCTAGAAACATGTGGACACCAGAGGCAAGGCACACAGCCTTGTGAAATCAACACCATCTCGGCAGGCCCTATTTCAGAATATATGATAATATTTCCCCAATATAACATAGTTGTACTCATTTATAATTCACCTACTCATGATTATTCTACTCCTTTTATTTGAACCTATCATTTTCAATACACCCATTAAATATATTTCTCAGAGACTTAATCTTTGGATTGTTCATATGGCTGTTGAGCCCTGAATCCCAGCAGAATTGCAGGTAACTCCTACTCTCCAGCTTTTCGGGCTTTCCCTGGACAACTGACAAATAATGATGGTGATGGACAAGTCCCATCCCTAAAAACAAGAAACTTCTTCCATCTGCCCCATAATACCTAAGTCCCCTCTCAGCCTTAAGAAGCAATCGGAGTGGACATCATCCCAAATAGGTGGATGGAATGAACAAACATAAGTGGGGAGTGTAACCACAGACCAAAGTAGATTTATTGTTATTGCAGTTATTATCTTGTGTTAATGAGAGAACTTGTAAAACATTGATATAAAGATAATGGTTGCCAGGGGTTCAGAAGGGAGGGGGAGGGATGAATAGGTGGAACCCAGGGCTTTTTTTAGGGCAGTGCAATTGTTCTGTATGATCCTTCAATGACAAGTCACATGACACTATACATTTATCAAAGCCTGTAAAACTGTACAGCACAAAGTGTAAATCGTAATGTAAAATATAGACCTTGGTTAGTACCAATACTTCAATATTGGTTCATCAGTTGTAACAAATATACCACATTAATGTACAGTAGTTAATAATAGGGGAAACTGTGCTTGTTGGTGTGTAGGGTTATGTGGGAATTCCCTATTTTCAGTGTATTTTTATGCAAATCTAAAACTTCTCTAAAAATAGTTTATTATTACAAAAATAAAAGCTCAGAGTGAGTGCTTTAAAAGGACAGTTTACACAGAATTGCCCTCAAAGTGCATGTGTGAGTCTGGTGTATATTGTAGTGTACATTTTTACAGGGTATGTACAGTGGCAATTTGTGCTCGATGCGATATCTGGTTTCTCAAGGATAGCCTCTGAGTTAATTAGGTGTGACCATCCTCCAGACAAGTAAGATAGATTCCAGACAAGTACTATTTATGGACACTCCTTCGTTGGTGCCAGAAGTAACCTTGCTCTCCCTTGAACTCCCTGAGCATTTTATCTGTCCCATACTGAGAGCTTTCAGCACCTTCTACCCAGTATTGTAGTTCTAGCTATCTGCCTCTTTATTCTTCTTATCCTTCTTATTTTTCACATTGCTTGACTTACTATGTTCACTTAATAGATATTGTAATCATTGGTGTGCCACAAATATTTCCAGCTTTCTGCTTTTTGGGCAGGACAAAAGATTGTATTTCGTACCACCTTTGGCCACATGACTTTCTTTGGCCAATGAAATGTGAGTAGAAGTACTCTGTGCCACTTTCAGGTAGAAGCAATAGCCTGTGCTCAACTCCTTCTTTCCCTTGCTCTTTACTGTGCTAGTGTGTTGAGAGGAAGCCCAAGTCCCTGAATGACAGCAATAACCAGAGCCCTCTACTGACCTTCAAAGTGCATGTAGCTTGAGTGAGATGCTTTAAGTCACTGAGATTTTGTGGTTGTTTGTGCACAGCGTGATCTAGTCTGTTCTGACAGATACACTACATCTGTACCTTCCAAGATGGTAGCCATTAGGCACATGTGGCTACTGAGCCCTTGAAACATGGTAGGTCCAAATTGAGCTGTGCTGTAAGTGTAAAATATACACTGGATTTAGAAGATTTAATATGTAAAAAAGAATGTGAAATATCTCATTAATATTTTTTCAATATCAATTACATATTGAAATGATGAGAGTTTGGATATATTGAGTTGAGAAAAACATAATGTTAAAATTAATTTCTCCTGTTTCTTTTCCCTTTTTTAATGTGGCTATTGGGAAATTTCAAATTATACATGTGGCTCTCTTTATCTTTCCGTTGGACAGCACTGCACTGGACAATATGCTTATTGAAGACAGAAGCTCTGTATCACCCTTATTTTCCCACAACATCAGTGTCTGGTATATGGAACATATTAAATATATATACGTTTAATGAGTGAACTATGTCTCCATTCATATTTAGTTTAATATTAAAAAAATAATATGTTCCTTAATGTGAAACTGTTTTTTTTTGTGTGTGTCTAATTAATAACCTCTTCTTTTAGGAAGTATTCTTTAGTTAAAGAAAGCTCTTGATCTTCTTAAACCATAAAAATTGAGCTTAATGTTTTTATGTTAGGTATGTGTTATGTTAATGTTTTTAAAATGTTATACTCTACGAGAATGCTGGGATTATGTTCATTAGATACATGCCCTGCACCCATTTTTAGTAAGGTTACTCCTTATGGCTGGCATTTTCTTATCTCTGTAAAAACAACCAAGAAGTCCCTGTTTGTTCAGTCACAATTGTGACCAAATTTGCCAATAGCAACCATTTATGTTATTTATCATATTGTCTTGCCCTTTGTATGAGGCCTTGTGCTATGAATCAAGAAGAAGCAGAAACTGAAAAATAGAGCACCCATGAGATCCTTCTGCAATGTCAAGCATGGGAAACCCAGATATGATGAGGACTGAACTTTTTAGATGAGTGAGGTAGAAAGCAAAACAGGAATAGAAAGTAATACTAAACAGTAACAACATGCTTTAAAAATATACAGGGTCGGGGGAACATGAAGTAGCAAAGATGCTGGGAAACTTTATGCACTTAATAAATTTTAGCTATTGGTGTGGGAGTGTATGAATCTAGAGGAAGTTATGGAAGGATACACACTAGCCTATTTCATTAGTGAAGGAGGGGAGTGGGAAGTGGCACAGGGGCAGGGGGAGATAGTGGTCCCCATTAAAAACACTGTAGAATAAGCAAGGACATGACCATAAAACAACTTATATATCATTTGCGAAAAATCATGTATTATGTATATGTGCTTAAAAAGATATATGACAGGCTGGTTACCAAAATATTAGTGAGATTTTCTCTCTGGATGGTGGCATTTCAGGTGTTTTTGTTTTGTTTTTACTTTTATATATTTTTGATTTTCTTCTCAATGAGAATTTTTCATTTGTATAGTTAGTAAGTAATGTGATGTAGCATTTTTCCATTTATAAGTAACATAAACAAAGTTTAAGAACCCAACCAAAAACTGTCTATATTGTTTGCACTGTATTGAAACAACTGTCAAAGTATTACAAATAAAAAATAAGATAATTAATAAAAATGTAGCAAGTGAACCCATTCATTTCACTTATTAGGAAACATTATAAATGCGTATATTAATAGGATTGTTAGCTTGCTCCCTGAGTTAGGCTTCAATCTACTTTTTAACTAACAAAGGAAAAGCGCTGGTTCAGATAATGGAAGCATCTTACCTGAAAGTGAACATTTCTTCAGAAAGAAAAAAAAAAGCTTTTGTAAGATTATGGAGGATTTGGGAATTATGCCATGAGGGCACATGCTACGGAATGTCAGTTTTCAAGGCAGGTTGCCAAATTTTGTCAAAGAAAGGCAAGTATAGGGTTTGCTTTGCAATATCTGAAAAACTGAGAGCTTTAATTTCTTAGAAAATCATTCCAAGATAAATTCATTTTGAAGGCATTCTACCTAAAAAATCACATGTAGTAAGAGGAAAGGCAAAACAAAGTGTACCAAGATGTGAGATGAGAAAAGTTTTTCTCTTCAAGGGATTGTGACCTTGTTGAAATCAATGACATGTCTGACAATGTCATAGAAAACATCCTCATGAGGTTAATTATACTAAAACCCCGGAGCAAGGGCAAACTCAAGAAATTATCATTTCATCATCAGTTCATTTTTCCCCATTTAAAAAAAATGTGCAAAAGATAAGGTGTTATGTATCCAAAAATATTCTGAATTGCTGCGGGATCTTGAGCAAGTTATTTAATCTTTCTGAATCCCATTTTTCTTATTTGTCTAATCTGGAAGATTTCAGTTTTACAAACTGCTGTGGTCCCTTCTAGATTTTATATTTTAAAGAAAATGCAAACTCTTATTTTATGATCTTCAACATTTTCATGTAATTGTTGATATATGTTAACAAAATTTTTTAAAAATCAAGGTCTAATTCATCTGTGGTGTGAAAAAGCATTGTGGATGACTTTATAGTGTTACCTAGAACCATAACCTCCCCCAGAGTCCCTTCGAATTCTCCATACACTTTGAAAGTCTTTGCATGGTTGTCACAAAGGTGTGGTGATTGACAGGAAAGAATTTAACTGATAAAGGTTCATGTCTGTATAGGATTGAAGGACTTAATTCTATGAAGATGATTGTACAGAGCAGGAGGTTTAGCAATGTTTTCCTATTGCAGCATAAGCTTCCTGTGCCCTCAAGTCTCCTTGGAGCAGCCGTGCACTCTGCCTGACTGGGGTGGGCTCTACTCAGGTTCTTCAAGAAACAATCTGGGTCTTTGTCAGGTGAAACCTGGCGAGCTGAGAGGCTCCTAGCCAGACAGTGCATGCCGGTGTGAAGTAAGCAGCTGTAGAAGGGTAGGAATGCAATTTGCTTTGGGATTGTTTACATCCTTTCCTCCTTATCAGCTTTGGAGCTGGAGGGAACCAATCCCAGGAGATTTTTCAGCAACTTCTGAATTGAAGGTGAATTCCAGGTGACCTTTTGGGATCTGACTGTCCCAAGTAGGGCAGTCTTTAGGTCTGCCTAATGTGTTACCATACTCCAGATGAAGCAAAATATGTATGATTTATTCATTAATTCTATATTTATTGGGGGCATACTGCATGCCATCTTGATGATGAAAAGCATGAAAAAAAAAATAGAACAGTGTAATGGGATAGAGAAAGACTAGATGGAGGAACTAATTAAGATTGGAGTGACCTAATTGAGGAGGTAACATTTCCTAGTCAGTGAAAAGGGGTCAGCCATGAAAAGGTCAGGTGCCAGGCAGAGGGACCCACAAGGGAAAGTGGGAATGACCTTCATGTGTTCACGGAGCACAGGAAGGCCAGTGTGGCCAGAGTGCAGTGAGGGAGGGGGAGAATGACAGGAGTTGAGGCCAGAGAAGTGCACAGGTGTGATGTCAGGTGGGTCTTGTAGGCCAGGGGAGAAATTTGGATTTCCTTGTAAGAGCAATTAACCACTGGGGGGTTTTAAGTAAGAGAATAGAATGATCTGATTTGTGTTTTTCAGGGTTCCTCTGACAGCTAAGTGGAGAATGGATGGTGTGGAAGCAGGGAGAGTGGTTGGAGGCTGGTACAGTAATCTAGGAGAGAGGGTAGGAATGCAATTTGATGTTGACTTGAACATGGTTAGTGGCAATTGAAAAGGAGAGAAGTGATTTGGTTTGGGGGCATATTTTGGAGTAGAGTCCACAGATGGTGACTGATGGATATTTGAAGGGGAATGAGAAAGAGCATGCTGAGATGATTCCTATGTTTTGGGCTTGAAAACTGGGTGGATGGTGGTGCAATTTACTGAGGAGGAGAAGACTGGGAAGCAACTGGTTTGGAGAGATAACAAGACTTCTGCTTTTGCCATGTTAAGTTTGAGCTATTCAAGGGGAAAAATAGCTTGGCCCTCAATGAAAAGGCCTGGGCTGGAGATTTACATTGGGAATCATTGGTGTGGACCTACTGTGAATTGTGAAAATCCAAAGAAAAATTTTAAACTATCTCTAATTTCTCTTGAGCATGTGCTCCTTTCAGTCTGGAAAAACAATCTTTATGAAATGATATGGTAATTATTAGTTATTACTTAGAATTTTTGTAGTGGTTGATTATGAGGCAATTAGAATAACCATATAACATTTATCTGATAATTAGAGTCAATTTGCAAGTACTGACAATGGGGTGACTCATCGAATAAACAAAATGCAAAGCACAGTTTGTCTCTACAACCAGATACCTGAATTCCTTTTCAGGTCTTTTCAGGCTAAGGGCTGTTGAATTATTGCAGAGTTTAATTCAGAATTTTCACTCTTTTTTTTTGTTGCTAAATGAAGGACTTTATTCTTGTGTACTTTGGGGGAAGTGTTGTTAGGGATAATTCTTATCCCCCACTCATCCTCACTTGAGCAGCACCATTGAAAGCTGCTTGCACTGGCAAGCCTGGAAAGCTTGGAAGCTAACTACAGTTATAGAGTGAAGCTTCACATTATTGAGTGTCTGCTTGATGCCTGTCACAATGCTGGTTTTGCACAGATTATCTCTAAATCTTATAAAAACAACAACAACAACCCTGCAGAGTAGATGTTTTGATTTCTCCATTTTAATGATTAGGAAACAGAAGCTTGAGGTCACATGGCCTACAAGGTCCACCTGACCTCAAGCCTGCCTGCCTCTTGGACTTGCCTGGGCCAGGACTCAGATGTAGGTCTGCCTCATTTCTTGATATTTTTTTATTCTACCAGGCTGTAAAACTACCAACATTCCTCTTAGTTTGTTCTCCCAGCCCTGTTTTCCTCTATCAACCCTTAGATGCCTTTCTGGCCAAATACCCAATTGCCTACCACCTACATTTCTCTTTTTAAAAATAATCACCCAAAGTACACATGCCCTCCCTCCAATGGTTCTGCTTAATGTCTGTATATCTCAGGCCCACTCTCCCCTGTCATGTTTACTTTCTCCCCAACCATGTCCTCCAACTAAACTCTAGTATTTTAATAGTTACAAAAACCTCACATTCTTTAACCTTTCCCTTCAACATTTCCCTACACTCTTGCCAAAACTTAATCTTGGCTTTACTCTAAGTTATACGTTCCCGAGCCAAATTTGTCACTAGTGGTCACTTCTTCCACTTTTCTGGCTCTTAGGGAGAGGAACAGGGTCAGCAAATTTCCTGCTTCCCACCATCACATCCAGACTATTGTTTGCTCATTAACTTTCAAGAACTTGTGTTCTGAACTCCACTCTGGCCGTGTATAGTAGGCTTTTCCCATCTTATATTCAACACATATTTACTCACTTCTCACCCCATCAAGAGCCTACATTTGCTGACTCCCTCTCTTCTTTCTGTCATCTTTAGGAACTTCAACCATTATCTGGTGACCTTTCCAACCTCTGACCTCAGAGATCTTTGGCCTCTGGAACTTAAGGACTTTTATTTCTGTGGTATTCCTGCTCCTTCTAGGCACAGCCACACCTCAGATCTGCTCAACTTTCAAAGCTGCCCCTCCTCTCTGAAATGCTCTTCTCAGATAATATCCCGTTATGGTTCCATCTTTTCTCAGTCTTCTCTCCTACTGAGTGTGGTCTT
Source organism: Chaetophractus vellerosus (assembly GCA_004027955.1). Classification (NCBI taxonomy): domain Eukaryota; kingdom Metazoa; phylum Chordata; class Mammalia; order Cingulata; family Chlamyphoridae; genus Chaetophractus; species Chaetophractus vellerosus. Next base: position 13,553 of record PVKH010001569.1, read on the forward strand.
TATTTTACTGTAATAGTTCCTTGCCCTATCCATTGCTTTGACATGCCTCTCAATCCATATAAACTCTTGGGTTACCATTTCAGTTTGTTCTTGCTAGGTCCGTGGCCTTCAGGCTCTAGGCCCCCTGACCTATTTTACTTGCTTGGCAAATCTCCAGTTTTGGGTAGAGCCTGCCATCTGATTTCTCTACTCCTATTCTCACATTGCTGAATAATAATAATAATAAAAACAAAAGTCATAAGCCATGGTGATTCATTGTAACAATAAGGAAAATATATTATAACATCTAAGCATATAGAAAAAGTATGGTTGGTTAATTCAGTGACACTAACATCATCAAAGACTTGGGATCTTTCCATTTTTTCCATTGTTGCCTGTATCAGTTGAGTTCAGTCTTGGTTTCATGACAGCTGCTGCAGTTCCAGGGGTAATACAGATACCACAATTATGCAGAAAAAAATGGTCTGATTGTTTTGACCACAAATATCAACCCACAATTAGATCTCCTCTGGTTGCATTGCAGTCTCATTACTAATTATCTGTCAACTGTGTTGCTCACTGGGACTTTTCTAAGTCTGTTACAATTGCAATCCCCAACTATTTCTCTCTTTATCGTGTCAAAAATTTCTCCCTTATCTGCTCCTTTTGCCTCTACCCTAACTCTCACCCAGCAATTGTTTACTTTGCTTCCATCCTTTCACTTGATTTTACCTACTGATGTCAGATTACTCTTCCTGAGCTTGATGCTGAGCATGTTACCTTCTTATTCACACCACACCTAGTGCATCCTTAAGAGTGCATAGTCCTTAGTGTGGCATTCAAAGTCCATCCATCATGACCTGGCCTCATACTACATTTTCAATCTTAATTTCCAGTATTTCTGTTCACATACCCAATGAGCTAATCTACCTGGAAACCCTTGGCTATTCCTTTAATGCTTCCCAGTTTTTCCCCACCTCTGTCTTTGTTTCCTTTTTCTGAAGAGGACTTTCCCCTTAACTCTGCAAATGTAATTACTACATACTTTAAAGTCTAGCTCCAATGTTACTTCCTTTAAAAGCTTTCCTGATCTTTTTCACTCACAGCAAGATTATAATCTCTTCTGAATTTTGCAGTAGATTATTTTAGGTCCCTTTTCATTCTTTTTAACTTAATTATTATTTTCATGTACATCTGCTATTGATTGCTCTGTTAGCCCCAGGTTCATATTTTCTGCTAATATCATTTGAACACTTCTTCAAATGCTTGATGTTTTAGTTGTTATTTAGACATTTTTTCATTGGCTTGTGATTCTACCAAAGCTAATAGTATCTGATATGTGCTCCAGGACATCTGGCTTCTGGGGCCCTTTGGGATTGTAATAATTTTGCCTGGAAAAAGCCCAAACACTGTAACTAAAATCATTCCCCTGGGTATTTAGTTCAATCGATATGAGGTTGTTTGTGTCTTTTCAGTTTTAACACAGCTGTTTTCATTAAGAAACATAGGAAAAAAAGATTTAAACAAGTATTACCAAGTTAGCATTGAGGCACCCTGTTTTTGCTAATATAATTGTTTTCCATATCACCTAATCCTATTTATTTTACTTTAAAAATGCCTTTGGAATGTATCCCCTACTCTCCATTTCCACTGCTGGTGCCCCATTTCTGGCTCTCATGCCCTCTCTGCCACCACTTTCATTCCTTTGCCATATGTCCTGCAGCAGAGTTGTCTCCTCCCAAAACAAATCTAGCCATGCCACTCCTCTGCTTGTACACATTTTCTGATGATTCCCTGTTGCTTCTAAAATTAAGTCCAAGCCCACTTGTGGAACCTCCAGTTCCCTTTAGATGTGGATCTCAGTTGCCTTCCCTAGGTCTACCTCCTGCCATTTACTTAGTTGTGTCTCCTGTGCCCTAGCACACATAGATTTTTACCCCTCCCAGAAAAGCTCACATTCTTTTGTGGCTTGAAATAATCTCCTCGTTTCTTAACCTGGCCAATTCTCATTGATCATTTAAGACCAGCTTAAGTGTCATCTTGTTTTTGATGCTTTTCCCGATCTCCCTCCCTTCATGTTTTGAATTCCGGGTGGTGCAAAATGCTGAAGATACAAAGACATATAAGCTACAGCCCCAAAACTGTAAGGGGTTGTACCGGGAAATGACAGTAGAGAGGGGATGGAGGGGCCTCAATTTATATAAAGGGGGATCCCAATGCCTGATTAGATGTGGGGAAATGCAGAAACTGAGAAGAGAGAATAAGCATGTGAGCATACATGGAAATAAGAAATAAAATAAAGGAGCAAGCCTAGTGGGGAAGATGATGAGCTCATTTTTAAGGCACCTCTAGTATATCTCTGTGGCTATGTCCAGCACTCATTGGGCTGTAGGGATCAAGAGGTGGGGAGAAGAGACCAAGGTGAAGAATCATTTCTGGGAGAGCCCAACAAGCAAATGGATGTGAGAGAGATTTCTGAACTCATCAAGTATTCTATTTATACTTTTATTTTAGTTCAATACCATATGGTAACATATTTGTCACTATGCCTTGCTTCTCCCACAAGGACATAGATTCACTTATTAATTCACCTTGTATCCTCGGTATTTATCACACTGCTCTGCACATAAAAAATTTCATTTCAAATGAGTGAATGAATATATGAATTCACTCAGCCATGCCTTAATCATGGTTCAGAGAAGAATCTAATTAATTCATTTAATTATTGAGCACTTTCTACATACTGGGCAGTGTCCTAGTCACTGGAAATACAACAGTGAAAATGATAGGGGTGGGGACAATAAGAAAGTAAACAAGCAAGATAATATCGGATAATAACAATGATAATAGCTTACACTATTGTGAGTCGTTACTATGTGCCAGGTCCTGTTCCATTTCAAATGGATTTTAAAGTTTAATCCTCTCAAAATCCTATAAGGGATGGGGGAGGTGGTGGTAGTAAATTCTTTCAGGGAAATTAAACAGAATAGCAAGTGACTCAGGGGCAGTGGGTCAGAACTTTGGTGAGGATGGACAGAGAAGGCTCTCCGAGATAATATTTGGGCTGAACTGTGAAGGAGTAAACTACGCGGAGGTCTGGAGGAGGAATGTTTTGTGCACAGTTCAAGTAAATTAAAAATCGTCTTTTTAGATGCCAAAAGAATGAAGCCTTTTCTTACATACTGTAAGTGGTATTCAGCAGCCTTCAAGTACACCATCAATTCACCTGCAGTCAATCAAACCAGCAGTCGTTGATTCTTGCACAGTCTAAGGTTAGGGCAAAAGACCTTTCAACTTACATTAAAACACGCACTCAGCTCTTGTGGATGGGGACTGAGGAATTATATCTCATTTTTTAAAATCGCTAATGTGTGAATAAAGATCACCAGGAAAATTATATGAAAATGAGTATTTTAAAGTACATTGGTTTGGAAACACTAACAAAAACAGCAAATCATACTGGTATACCTGACTTAGCTGCTTACCTGCTTATGCTAAATTTTTAATGAGAAAGTTCTCAAGAACAAGCAATTATAAGCCATTTCTTTTTTATTCATTTTTCTCTCATCTATATAAGTAATTTTCAATAAGTCATATTGATATAAGTTTTTACTCACTGTTGACCATTTAGGGCAATTTGACTGGTTTGAACAGACTAGTTTACAATTTTACTTTTTATTTCCCTTCCTGTTCGCAAATGGAGTTTTCGATGAGACTCTGATGGCTGAAGGGAGAACAGAAGTAGTTCATCAAGGGCCTCAAATGTCTGTCTGCTCTAGAAAGGAGACTCGCCTTCCAGAATTAACTTTCCTATAGTAAGCGGTAAAATAAATCTGCATAGAAAATCCTTTCAAATTAGAGACGGGATGAAAATTAGAACTGCCACAGGAAAGCTGAGAAGGGATCTTCTAATCCAGTTGCCTCTGTTTACAAATGAAGAAAGACCAAGTGTCTTACCCAAAGTCACAACCTTGATGTGATGGGCTTCTTGGCAGCCTTTCTTTTTCTCCCCAGACCACGTTTGCCAGCCTTTTGCATTTATCATCTTATACACATGTTTTGACCATTTTAATTTAAAAATGAGGCTTTGTAATATAGTTTTAAGTCTTAAATTTAATTATAGTCTATTGTCTTAAGAAGCAATGGTTTAATTGTGGGCAAGTGTTTAGCCAGGGGAAAGTGAAAACTCCTGTTACTCTACTTGGCTTATTGAATTAGTGAAGAAATTAATTTCTGTCTGAATTTTTATTAAATGTGATGTGCTTTGGCTAATAGAATTTACATGTATATGAAGTAAAAAAAAAAAAGCAAATGGAAAGACAATGCATATTAAAGGGCCCCTGTATATCTGTACTATCTTTTTGACTTCCTATTTTCGCATTATTTCCACTTCCATTTCTGTCTCAATACTTTACAAATTAAAGTGCATAATCTGAGAGAACAGTTAGGATTTTGCTGAAGGATAGTAGAGAAAGCTGTAGTTTAATTGTCTTTAGACCTCTTGTACACCTTCTAAGAAATTAATCTTTTTCTAGTTTTTGATTTCTTTGTGTCTGTCTGTTTCATCTGCCACATGCTCAACTGTTGCTACTCCTTCTGCAGTTTAATACAAATACTGTTTCCAGAATTTCAAAAGTCCAGAAGCTACTGACCATTCTAGATTATAATCAGTTATGGGACTCTTTTGTGTATACATTTTAATATACAACTCTTTATTTTAAATGGGCCTTGAGGGCCAGCTGTAGCCCAGTGGATAGGGCGCCAGTTCACCACATGGGAGGCCCCGGGTTCAGTTCCCAGTGACCTCTCCAAGCAGACAGACCGCCTTGAGAGGGCAAGCTGCCGTGGGCGGGGCAGAGCGGCCGTGGGCAGGGCAAAAAGCCACCATGGGCAGGGTAAGTCGCCCACGAAACGGAACAGAGCTGCCCACGAGCAGGGCAAGCTGCCTTCGACGGCAAACTGACTTGGCCCGTCGCCGCACCGGGGGGGCAAAAGCAGACATAGAAGAACACACACAAAAAAATGAACACACAGCAAGAGCTAGCAGAAAGGGGGGGATATGTAACCAAAATAAATAAATAAATAAATAAATAAATGCGCCTTACAATGGTTTTGGTTCCTTCTGTGATATAATTGTGAGGTAGCCTGAGCTGTGAGGAGAGTAGCTGTGATACAAAGATGTGAGTTGAGTGACATACTGAGTAAACTATAAGCAAGGGGTTGAAGCCTTGTTTTTATCCTTATCTCCAAGTCAACTGGCTTCCCTTAAATAAAGAAGAGCCATAACAATTTGCTAATCCAAACCATCTTAATATCAATATTTTTCCAAATAAATAGTTTTACTAGTCTAACTTTTAAGTTTAGATCTTTTTCTTAACTGTTTGCTTAAGTTTAAAGTAGAAATATTCAAAAATTGGCTTACAAATTAACCATTTTGATATAATAGGCTTTAATTTACCATTTGTAAAATATTTTCCTTTCCCTTTACACTTCCATTTAAGTGAGGAGTTAGGGAGGGAAGTGATTATTTGCATTTAAAGATTCTCTTGTGTTAACAAATGGGCTTGCAAGGAGCTCCATGCAACAGTGAACCTCTTATTTCATTTAAAATATGATTTACAAATATATGATATAATGTATTTGTTCAGTTATTTAAAATACACTGAGCACTTAGTAATACCAGGTTGTTTTGAGAATTAAATAAGTAATATATAAAAGGCTTTTTGGCACAATACCAGCCATAGGAAAGGACTGAATTAATGTTAGTTATTATTGTTGTTATTACTGTTATTTTTGCCAGACCCTGTGCTAGGCACTGAAGATAGAAGATAAAATGAAACTATTTTAAAGGGATCAAAGCCTGGTAATGAGCCTGTACGGATGGAGTTACAATTAGAGTTGTTATCTGAAGATAGAATTTTGACTGATTTTTAGGTTAAATCCAGATACTTCTGCCAGTTTATGCATCTTTTCTTTAAAATAATATCTAGCTCTACAAAATTCACAAAAGGTTACAGAAGGATGACTAAAAGGTAATATTTACTGCATTTCATCATGACCTAGCATTAAAGCCCAGCATCCTCTAGTTTAAAAAGCTTTACTGTGCTTCCCAGGTTTTTGATTCTATTTCATCAGTAACATCTTCCATATCCCTTCAAAGGAAGCATAACTGGAACTCAACTACCTATTGTATTTATATTAAGCTTCATCTAGTTGGTTATCAAAGCACAAATCTTGCTTTGATGAAGAACTTTTTAGATTTGTTTTTATTAGCCATTGTAGTGATTAGGCAGATTTGTGGAAAATGAGTACCTTCCAATTTCTTGAAAATCTAAACATGTTTTAATGGTTTGTTTCAACAAATTTTACTTTCTGTGTTTTTGAAGCTAAAGGCATATAACTGATTAGAAGATTAAAGAAACTCTTTTCAGTTACTTTACTAGTTTTACATTTATCCCTTAAGGTAATTTATAGAGAACTTTGGATAACTTAAAAACATTTGAACTAATTTTTCTTATCTCTTAAAATGGTAATGTTCAGATGTGGAACAAAACCTTCAACAGTGCCCAGCTTTGATTTCAAGGTGATTGAAAGTACATTGTAGAAAACATTTTCAATATTAAGGCAATGCATTTAAAATAATTTGTGTAGAGAGTATATCTGCAAGCAAGACAGTTCCAGCCATCTGCCCCATGGGAACTAAGCCCCCTCTCAATTAGAAACAGTGGGCATCACCATCCCAAAATCCTCAAGATTGAGGAATGAACAAACTTAAGGGGGGAATATAACTATGGACTAAAGTAAACATTATTATTCTAGGAATGGAAGAACTTATGTCATTGATATAAAGACAGTGGCCACCAGAGGTTCTGAGGGGGAGGGGGAGGGAAGAATAGGTATAATATGGGGCATTTTTGGAACATTGGAATTGTCCTGCATGACGTTGCAATGATGGATATAGGCCATTATACATTTTGTCAAAACCTATAAAATTGTGTGGAGCAAATCACTGTACCAAATGTACCACACTAATGAAAGATGTTGTTAATGTGGGAAAGTGTGGGAGGGGGAAGGAGTGGGGTGTATGGGAATCCCATATATATATATATATATATATATATATTTTTTTTTACAGGAGGTACTGGGTATTGAACCCAGCACATGGGAAGCAGGCACTCAACCACCGAGCTACTTCTGCTCCCTATCCCCTGTCTTTTTGATGTAACATTTATGTAATCTAAGTTTATTTAAAAATAAAAGATTAAAAAAAGAAAAAAAAACTAACTTGTTTAAATATAGTTTACCAGAATCTTAATAGAAACAGTATCCTGATCACTATTTCTTCCAGTTAAATATTAGATTTTTAAGTAATAGGGTTCTCTCCTTTTAACAGTTGTCTCTTTGGTGGTCTATAATATCAACTTTGTTTGATTTGCAGAATAGATTTGTATTGCAAATTTAAGCAAAAGAAAAAGAAAAGCATGCTTTTAGTGACATTGTTTGGAGTAAGAAAGTAAGATGGCTCAGTGAAAATGCCAGGAAAATTATTTATCTTAGCTAGAAAATTCTACTGCATTAAAAATGGTCCTGCTATTACTTCATTGGCTTCTTCTACAAAAGAGTTTGTAAATGAAATTTTATAGTTCCAAGAAAATAAAATGATATTCTTCCTTTTGTGTCTAAGCATGGTTCATTTCAGAAAAAAAATTAATACACACTTTCATTACCAACAAGCTTTAATGAAAGTTTAATGAATATCTGTATCTCAGATTAGCTCAGGAATTTTTGGAGGCATTCAGAAATTCATGAGTATATCACTTGGGCAGTTCGAATGCTTTGGCGGAGAATAAGTTAGGGACAGAGAGATCTAGGGTGAATCAACTTTGAGCCAGTTGATTAAGCTCACCAAGTCTCAATTTCCTCACCTGTAAAATGAGGAAAGAAATAACTGTAGGATTACTTTGAGAACAAAGTGAAACTTATTAAGTAGTGCATCTACAAGGTATTTTATTAGTTATATCTGGAATCTTTTTTCATAAAAATAATTCTTCTTCAGTAGACCATTGTCATCTGACATTGACTATAGCTCACAGGATGAAGTGAATAGTCTAAGCCTGGGGTTGGCAAATTGTGGTTTTCTGCTTGTTTTTGTAAATAAAGGAATACAGCTTCATTCATTCGTTTACATATTGTCTATGGCTGCTTTTGCACTACAACAGCAGAGTTGAGTAGTTGTGGCAGAGACCCTATAACCCTCAAAGCCTAAAATATCTTCTGTTTGGTCTTTTACAGAAAAAGTTTGCCAACCCCTAGTCAAAGCTACTGTTGTTAGGAGTTGTCATTTAATTGATACTATGAAATGTCATGGTTTACATGAATGGAAGTATCTACTTTAAGTGAGGTGTCATAGGAGCAGGCTTCTACAGCATTACTTAGCTATACTTAGGGTTAACAAGAGAAGCCTCAGAATTATCTGTGACTAGCTGTGAGGTCTCCTATGGAATAGTTGGGAATAACAAAACCTAGGACACTCAGAAGGGGATTTGGACAGGACCGAAATTCTTCCTGGGGTTCATTTCCAGGTTAGGGAGAAGTTATAGACTAATGTCAGATCTCACCACATGGAATCCTTTGCCAGTCTACAGTTATGGAAATTGTTCAGAGCTCTCATTACACAGTGAGGATTCAGTTATTCTCAACAGGTCTTTATATATCATCCTTCATCCTGAGTTAAAAGATTTGTACCAGGTATTACTACATAGAGACTCTGGATTGAATGGATTTTACCTGGTTATTAGGGTGAACTTTTCAAATGCCAGAGTGGGCAAAATTAGGTAAGGCTGTTTGTGTACTACAAATTATCTGAACATTTGACACCACATTCCACATAATTTAATAATTTTGAACAATTTAATATCATAATTGTTGGCCTCTTCTGGAAGTTCTGAGGATTCTTCTTCATTTTTCATAATAAGTGATATTCAAACATCCCAAAGGCTATTTTTCTCCTTAATTGATCTTTGGAGAATCAGACAACACATTCATCATTCCCGAGAGCTGTTTGGTGCTTTAAAGTCTCTAAAGTGCTTCCATTTACACAATTTCATTCAAATATCACAATCATTCTGTCTTAGTTTCTAGGCTACTATGACAAATACCACACAATGGATTGGCTTAACAACAGGAATTTACTGGCTCCCAGTTTCAGAGTTTAGACAATTTCTTTCCTCCTGGTGTTGGTAGCATTCTGGCTAGCTGGAAATCCTTGGGTACCTTGGCTTTCCCATCACATAGTGATGTTCTCTCCTTTCTCTTCTGGGTTCCGTTCATTTCCAGCTTCTGGCTCCTCTATGTGGCCTTCTCTTTATAAGCCCTCCAGTAGGATTAAGACCTAACCTGATTCATTTGGCAATGCCTTAACTATAAATAACATTTTTGAAAGGTCCATTTACAGTGGGTTCATACCCACAAGAATGGATTAAGATTAAGAACATGTTTTTTTCAGGGATACATAACTCATTCTACCATATACTCTAGGAGTTAGAATGATTGGAATTATTTCTGTTATACAGATAATTAAAACTTCAGATTCCAAGAAGTTAAGCCACTTGCCTAAAGCTAGACAGCTCTAAAAGGTGAAGGAGGTACTTGAATTTGTCTTCTGACTTCATATCTTGTGTTCTTTCTGCCCTGTCACTTTGCCTGATGTTTCCTTTCATCTAAGTTTATTGAAAAAAAAAAAGGATAAAATCTAACATCTCATTAGCTTATAATATAAAGGTCCTATGGTAGATGAATTATGTACCCCAAATTAAACATATCCTTAATTTTAATCTGCATGCCTGTGGGTGTGAACCAATCAGAAATAGGACCTCTTGAAGATGTTATTTTTAGTTAAGGGGTGGCTCAACTGAATGAGGGTGGATTTTAATCCAGATAACCGGAGGTCTTATAAAGAGAAAGCACAGGTAAGACATCTGAAGCTAGAAGTCAGCTAGAACCTAGAAGAGAAAGAAGACATTGACATGTGATGGGATAGCCAAGAAACTCCAAGGATTGTTGGCAAGCCAGAACATTACTGATCCTGGGAGAAAGTATGGTCTTGCCAATGCCTTGATTTGGACTTCTGGCCTCTGAAACTGTGAGGCAATATTTTTTGTTGTTTAAGCCAACACACTGTGTGGTATTTGATGTAGCATGGCAAACTAATACAGATCCAGAGTATAGAACATAGAGAATTTTACATCAGAAATAAACATAAAGATCATGCAAACCAGAGGTTGCAAACTGGTGACCTATATCTTTCATCTGGCTTGCAGATGTGTTTGGCTTAGCCTATACAATATTGGCCTGTACATGGATTTATTAAAAAACAAACATTCATTGCAACTGATAAATGCATTCTGGAGCTTTGCCAACGAGCATGGACCATAGTTCACATTGTAGTCTATACTCTATAAATTTTTAAATGCAAAAATTTAATTATCTGTTTCTCTGAATTTATAAACTCGATTTAAAAAATAAAGTTGAAAAATGCTGTCACACATAAAAAAATATGGAATGAGCTGCCAATTAATATGAATAAGCCCTGGTTTCCAAGTTCTCTAGAAAAGTCAGAAGATCTGGCTATACTGTGCTAACATTCCTCCACAGCAAAACGCTGGATTTGAACAACAGCATCTCCTTTGGAAGGGGCATTTGCTTCCAGTTTCCACCAGTCTCTATCATTCCTGTTTTCCTCCCAGCTTTGGCTCTAATCATTTAGAGTAACTTCCTAACTCCTATAAGCATTTGAGTTTGTGACCCCCCAATCTAGGCTAGAATACTAACTTTGCCAATGAGGAAATAAGACTGTTATTAGTAAGATAATTTGGCAGTACCAAGGTTAGAACTTCTTTTCCTAGGACAGAGCCCTTTCCTGGGATCATTGGTATCACATCCAGATTATTCATTATTACTGAAGAATAATGGGACAGCAAGGGAACAGTAGTTAATAAAAGAGTGATGCACACTTTTTAATGTTTTAGTGAGGTCTGCTATATATTTCATTTTTATACCACATGAACCAGATTCCAAATATGTCATCTCTTTACCAGACTAAACATCAGACTATGTATTCTACGTTTCAGTTCAGAAGACATGGTCACTATAAATTGAATAAATGAAGTTTATTTTCTTATTTTGAAGAAGTGGTTGGAGGATGCATTTTAGAATGAATTTAAGACCAGGGACTGAGTTTCAGTTTGAGAAGTAGAAACATGTTTCTACATTATGTGTATCAGAAGCATGATCGGGCACGTGATAGATGTCTCCTTGTAGAAGACCTCCCTCATGCTGGGCAATAATGTATGTCAAAGAGAAAATGAGGGGAGGAGAGGTGACGGTAGATAATCATGAGTGTAGACTGAAAGGCTGGAAAGAGAAGCGCAGGCTGATGAGGACTGGCATTCTCTATTACAAGGAGAAATACGAAGAGGCTGAGTGGGTGTAGGTGGTTTGAAGAAATTGATGGCGGGGCCTATCCAGTGATAAGAAAGGGTGTCAGGTATACAGATGGGCTGAGTGAAACACAGTGTTTATCAGTTTTTCTGAAGTTTAATTTCCAGGATGGATTCTATAGTTCATATTGAAGGAGATAAATTATATCCTACTGAGTGAAAGAAACTTGCAAAATATAACCACAATAAAGAATGAATTGTTGAGATTCTTTTTTTAATGAACTTTTATATGCATAAAACAAATATTAAATGAAAACATTTCCAGGTAATTATAATTACTGTTTATCCAATAGTTATTTATGACAGTTTGCTATGTGTAAGCTTACTAAGAAGTGGGGAATATCCAACTATAAAATCACTAGTCCCTGCTTACAGGTTGCTTTCAACCTGCTTAGGAGGTAAGGTATGTAGATATGAAAGGTTCTATAAAGACAACCCATTTGAGTAAATGTTTTGGCAGTTTAGGGATAGAGATACCAATTCTCTTGGCTTGTTCTGGAGAAAGGCTTTCTGAGGAATGAGGACTAGGGAGAAGAAATATGAGAACGTTCTCTTGTGAACTGTAACAAATATGTAATACTAGTACAGGGTGTTAATAATCGGGTAGTTTGGGGGGAAAAGACACCAAATGTAAGATATGGACTAAAGCCTGTAGTAATATTTTGATGATGGTCTTTCTAGTTTATAATAAATGTTTCACAGCAATGCAAGGTGATGGTGGTGGGGTGATATATGGGAGCCTTGTATAATGTAATGCATGTTTGTTTTGTAAATTCACAACTTTACATTTGTTTATGTATGCTCATGTATGAATGATTTACTTCAATAAAAAATTTTTTTAAAGCCTGGAAAAAAAATAAGCTATACCTTAAAGCTTGGGTGGAATTTGAATGGTAGAAGTTTGTTTAGGGAGGGCTAATGGCAGGACAAAGGCACAGCAGCAGTGAGCTATAAGGAGACAAATGTGACTGCAATACATGAACTTCCTGGAGGGGTGGGAGAGGGAACTTGAAGTAGGTGGGTGCTGAATTATGAAGGGCCTTGGCTCCCAAGTTAGAGAGTTTGTGTTTTAAAGATATGGCTTCTGTAGTTGACCAAGGGAGTTTGGTGCCAAGATTTTAGTCGACATTTTAAAGTGTTTATGAATGAATAATTCTTGGTGGGGTTTGTAAAATGCCTTTGTGAATAGTTTTAATTTAGCAGACAGTTTGCTCAGGAGAGAATCAAAATCTTCTGAAGTAGAAATAACGCCCTGGACTCTTACCTGGAGTCCACTTGTGACTCTTCTGTAAGTTTAGGCATATCATAAGATGAACAAGAGACCAATGAAGGATGAGGGACAAATGTACAAGGGAATGTCTACTGGCTACAAATAGTTGGAGAATGTTGTTTTGCTAGAGATAGAATCCAGTCTACAATGTTATTTTATTTTCAGTTTTTGTATATACCTGTGGGGATCACCTTATAATGGAGACCTGATAAAGTCTCTCTTGTTACAAGGCAATTATTCAATTACCTTACTTTGAACAGCAAAGTACTATTTGGAGAAGACACATTAGACTGAAATGACCTCAGTCAATGCTATTTTTATTTGCTTAGAGAAGTGTTTTGACATGATGGGTATAAAAAGAGGCAAAGAAATTTAATACACGTTCTGTTAATCCTGGAGATATGAGTTTGCAATTGCAGGTGCTGGATATAATTTGAAACATGCCTTTTAAAGCAGTATAATAAGTACTTATATTGTGTATGTCATGAATATATACCTCAGAACAAATGGAAAACAACTCTCTTAACTTTATATGATGGGAACTTATGGCTTGTTTTTTTTGTCATTATCTTTTTTTAAAAATTTTTTTCTTTAGTTTTTATATATCTATATATATATATTTTAGGATACATTGATTACATAACTGTTACACAGAGATTCCAGGTGTACCCATATGCCACCTCCCCACACCTCCCACAACCCCCCACATACACATCCCTTATCAGTGTGGCATGACGCCTGTGATAGATATACACATTTTGGGGCTTTGCCATCAAGCACAGATCACAGTTCAAACTGTAGACAACCCTCTCTCCCACACAGTTCCGCATGATACATGATGATACAAAATGGCCGACATCCTCCATTGCAGCATAACCCACAATTCCCAGGTCCCAAAAAAAACCCCCGCATTACAATTGCTCTTCCCTCACCCGGCTCCCAAAGTGTCCAGTGACCCTGGCTCCACATAATTTTGCAATTTCTTCCATTGCGTATATCACAAGTCTATAGCAGGATACCAACAAGTCCATTCTAGTCCATAGTTCTTTCCCCAATCCTGAGGAGCCTGGGATGGTGATGTCCCCTCCACCACCAAGTGAGAGGGGGTTTATATCCCATGGATACGATGGAAGAGATTATCCTACCTGCAGCTGCAGGCTCTCTGCATTCCCCTGCATAGCTGTCGTCCATCATCAACTCCCAACTAGGTGTCCTGGGTGAGTCCACTGAGTTGTAGCATAGGAGTTGCAGGTACACAGAGTCTCTGGAACCAGTTGGCACATGGACAGCCCATAGTCTCCGGGCTATGGAAGTACACCTAAAACTCTGGCATTAAATATAGGTTTGAATAGAAGAGACAGATGGACCATGTACAGTGAAGACATATTTCGGTCAGCCTCTGTCACTCTCAGGAGCAAGGATTCCAAATTAGGGCCCACTAGTAAGGCACCAAACTCTGGGAATATCTGCCCTGATATAGGACCTGGATATCACCAAAGCCCTCTGGAGGCCCTCTGTTTGGGGTGATATCCATATTGGAAGCCTGAGAGGTCCTACTGGGATTTGCATAAGTGTGACCTCTGGGTTGACCTCCCAACTCACTTTGAAGTCTCTTAGTCCTATGAACTCATTTGTCTTTACCATTTCCCCCTTTTATTTGAAGTCTTTTCCCAGTCGTACTGCCCGTTGGCATTTGTTAGTAATCCTCCGTTGCCAGGGAGGCTTATCCCCGGGAGTCATGTCCCACGCTGGGAGGAAGGTAATGCATTCATATGCTGAGTTTGGCTTAGAGAGAGGCCACATTTGAGCAACAAGGAGGTTCTCAAGAGGCAACTCTTAGGCACCCCTTAACACTAGGCTATTTCAATTTCAACAGCAATGACTCATAAGGCTAGTCATCAATAACAAGGCCCATCAATGGATCATCCTCCTTTGCCAGACCCTGCCCCTGTACTCAGGGGGATGTTGCTACTCTTCTGGAAAATATGACAGAGATCTCCAGGATGGGAATTCAGTGTTCTCCAATTTACTGAGTAATACTTCACCCCATGACCATGTCCCATGAGCCTTTGAGCAATTAAGTATGACTTCTATATATGTTCAGGTGGACTTCCTCCCATGCACCCCCAACCTTGACACCCCGCCCCCAATGATCCTCTCCCATCCACATTGTGACCCTTCTGTGATCCATAGCCTCTTCACAGGTGAAGCCATCACAGTAGTCAATTGCAATGAATAGGAAAATGAAATAATAATCGTATTTAAATGTAAGAGTTAAAATATAGGTGAACTTGATAATACAAAATAATTTTAGAAAATTAAAAAAAATAAAAACAATAAAAAATAGAAACAGGAAAACAAGATTTTATTAAATGATTGGGCTATTCGAAAAATATAAAAAAATAATGATATATATATATATATATGTATAATTTTTTTTCCCCTGAATTCCCAAATTGTGCCTTGTCGGTGCAATATCTGGTGTCCAGTCTATTTCATGACACCTTCCTCTTATCACTCTCAAGCAGCCCTCCTTTCATCATTTAATTTTCAAAGAAGCTTTGGGTCACAGCAGAGCCACCGACAAAATACAAGACAATCTCATATACTGAATCATCTCCTCCATTCCCCCCATACCAAAACCGTTTTGTATGTGGATGGCAGCACTAACATAACTGACAAACAGATAGTGAAACATAATTCCTCAACATTGTCATTGGTCCACATCAAGGTCCACATTTTAGGTTATTCACTTTTATAAATTTTGATGCCTGTCACCTTGTCCCGTATCCACCACTGCAAGGCAATGGAAAACACTTCCATGGGCCACCAAATGCCCTATATTCGATCCACCGCATCCCTCCCCACCACCCCTGGGCCCACAACGCCCCCTGGCTCAACTCCCTGGATGACAGGATTCACAGATTCACGCCACAGAGTGTCCTGGCCCACCGGTTCATCCCCCACTGTGAACCATCCCTAACATCATTTAAATGCAAGAGTCAAAACATAGGAGAACTTAAAAAATAAAAAACAGAAAAAAATCTGAAAAATTAAAAATAAGAAAAATAAAAATAAATAAATAAATAAAGTAAAAAGTAAAAAAAAATAGCGAAAAGAAAACTAGACATTGCCAGTGGACTGGACTATTCAAAATATGTGAAAAAACAATAAGAACTACATGAATACAAAATTTTTTTCCTGATTTTGTCTTGTCGGTGCTATATCTGGTGTCCATTCTGTTTTGTGACACCTTCCTCTTCTCACTCTCAAACAACCCATCTTTTTACATTTAATTTTCAAAGAAATTTTAGGTCACAGCAGAGTCACACACAGACTACCAGACAATCTCATGTATTCAACCTCCTCCTCCATTCCCCTCCTTACCTGAACCTTTTTGTATGTGGATGACAGCACCAACATATCTGACAAACAGATAGTGAAATGTAGTTCCCCAACATTGTCATTAGTCCACATTAAGATCCACATTTTAGTTCGTACACTTTTATAAATTTTGATGACTTTCACCCTATCCTGTGTCCATCACTGCAAGGCAATGGAAAACACTTCCACGGGCCACCAAGCCCCTCATTCAATCCACCCCATCCCTCCCCACCACCCCAGGGCCCACAATGTCCCCTCGACTCTCCAGATGACAGGATTCACAGATTCATGCCACAGAGTGTCCTGGCTCAATGGTTCATCCCCCACCAGGAACCATCCCTG
>PVKH010001570.1:0-30031 GCA_004027955.1 Chaetophractus vellerosus
AAGGAGTAAACTGCCCAGCCGCAGAGAAGATTACTAAGTAGACCACTCTATGCCCTGGAGGCAGGTGCCCATCCTCCACTGACAGCACAACCTGCCTCAGGAGCTATTCCGCAGCTGGAATTGGAAGGTCCACTTCCCAAAAATGGGGAAGTAAGAGATGGTTGGGCACCAACTTCAGCTACTGATTAGTAAATTCAGTGGGCTAAAATATAATCCTAAGAACAGCTAAAGTTTGAACCTGTCCAAATCAGAAAGAGGCCGGTAGTTGCCATTTTGACTCTGCCCTCAGCATGAGGGGAAGCCGGGCTGACTGAAAATCAAAGTGATGTTAGAGACTGGTTTCTTTCACCCAGATTGGCCTGCAGCCCTAGCCTAAGCTTCAGTCCCACCTCTAGCAGGGAGGAAACTGGCGGGCCCTGCTCCAGCCTCTCTGGGTAACTGCAGGTACATTTGGCTGGTACAGACTGAATAATCAGAAGTCTACCAGGGCAACTGTGGTCATCTTAGACCTGAACAGCATAGATTGCTGCCCACACCTGTAGCTCCATCCCCATGCCAGGCAGGGGAGAAAGGGACGTGAAGCTTCATCAGTCTCTCTGGGCAACTACAGTCTAGGCCTGCATGAGTTGGATTATTCCACACAGCTGTGGCTCTATCCCTACCCCTGGAAAAGAAGAAAGGTGGGAGAAGCTTCATTGGCCCCTGGGGCAATGAGGGCAGCTTGAGCCTCCACAGCTTACAGCACCAACTACATCCTTGGCTCCTACTACACAACCAGCAAAGGAGAAAGGGCAAGGAAGCCCTAAACTAAAGAGAAAAACTGCACCCAGAATAAGTACTCTAGAAAGCCAAATACCAAAACACCAACAAAAAATTACAGTCCAAACCAAGAAACAGGAAGATATGGCCCAGTTAAAGGAACAAGATCAGCCTCCAGATGACATAAAGGAGATGAGACAACTAATCATAGATGTTCAAACAAATCTTCTTAAATTCAATGAGATGGCTAAAGAGATTAAGGATATTAAGAAGACATAGGATGAGTACAAAGAAGACTTTGAAAGCATACATAGAAAAATAGCCGATCTTATGGGAATGAAGGGTGCAAAAAATCAAATTAAAAATACACTGGAATCATATAAGCAGATTTGTGGAGGCAGAAGAAAGGATTAGTGAGCTTGAAGAAATGGCCTCTGAAAGTGAACATACAACAGATGAACAGAAGAAGAAAAGAATGGAAAAAAATTTGAACAAGGTCTCAGGGAACTAAACAACAGCAAGAGACATGCAAACATACGTGTCATGTATGTCTCAGAAGTGGAAGAGAAGGGAAAAGACAAAGAGAGAATTCTGAGAGCAGCAAGAGAAAAGCAATGCAGGAAATATAAGGAATACCCAATAAGATTAAGTGCTGATTTCTCATCAGAAACCATGGAGGCAAGAAGACAGTGGTATGATAAATTTAAGATACTTCAAGAGAAAAACTTCCAACCAAGAACCTTATATCCGGCAAGATTGTCTTTCAAAAGTGAGGGTGAGTTTAGAATATTCACACAAAAACAGGAACTGAGAGAGTTTATAACTAAGAGACCAGCTTTGCAGGAAATACTAAAGGGTGTGCACCAGCCTGAAAAGAAAAGACAGGAGAGAGAGGCCTGGAAGAGAGTCTAGAAATGAAGATTATATCAATAAAAGTAACTGAAAGTGTCAAAAGAGTGGTGAAAATAAAATATGACAGATAAAACCCAAATATTCAGGAATAAACTTAACCAAGATGTAAAGCACTTGTATTCAGAAAACTGCAACATATTGTTAAAAGAAATTTTAAAAGCCCTAAATAATTGGAAGAATATTCCATGCTCACAAGTTAGAAGACTAAATATCATTAAGATGTCAATTCTACTCAAAGTGATATACAGATTCAATGCAATCCTGATAAAAACTTCACCAGTATTTTTTAAAATAAATGGAAAAACACAATTATCAAATTTATTTGGAAGGGTAAGGGGTCCTGAATAGCCAGAAACATCTTAAAAGGAAAAACAAAATTGGAGGACTCTCATTTCTGGACTTTAAATCATATAACCTAGCTACAGTGGTAAAACCAGCATGGTACTGGCATTAAGACAGACACATAGACCAATGGAACTGAATTGATGATTCAGAAACAGACCATCACATCTATGGTCAAGTGATTTTTGACTAGCCTCTCAAACCCAGCCAGCTCAGGCAGAAGAGTCCGTTCAACAAATGGTGCTGAGGGAACTGGATATCCATAGCCAAAAGAAGGAAAGAGGACCCCTATCTCACACCTATACAAAAATTAATTCAAAATGGATCAAAAACCTAACTATGAAAGCAAGAACCATAATGTTTCTAGAAGAAAATGTAGGAAAATATCTTCAAGACCTGGTGGTAGGTGGTAGATTCTTAAAGGACTTAAGAGGAGGACAGAGATGGACTACTGATATATCTTCTTTTTTTAAAGATTTATTTACATTTTTTTTTATCCATCTTAACCCCCTCACACACCCATTTTTGCTGTTTTGTGTCCATTTGTTGGGCAATCCTCTGTGTCTGTTTCCTGCCCTCTCCTCTCATCCTTCTCCTCCTGTCTTCACCGGGATTTGATCCTGGGAACCTCTGATGTGGGAGAGAGGTGTTCTGCCATCTGCACCACCTCAGTTCCTGTTTTTTTGGTGCTTCTCATCTTGGCTGTCCCCTGTGTCTCTCTCCTGTTACAGCATCATCTTGCTGTGTGGTTTGGAGGGGCCAGACAGCTCACCCACTCGTGGGGCCTGACGGTGCACTCATACACTTTCTATATTTTTCTTTTTATTTTACCGGGAGGTCCTGGGGATCGAACCCAGATCCCTCCATATGGGAAACAGACCCTCAACCATTTGAGCCACATCCACCCCCCTGATGTTTAATGTTTGTAGAAGTTTTAATTAGCTTTGCTGTAAAAATGTGGAGTTGTACAGAGTTGATGGTAACACAGTGAGTAACAGCTGGTTTATAAATGTGGATGTGGCTGAAAATGATAGTCTAAGGATGTAAATGCCAATTGACAGGAAGCTAGAGAATAATCTAGGAACTGAATAGTACAGTAAACCCAGAGGTGTATGAGAATTGTGGTTGATGGTACAGATGCAAGAGTGTCCTTTGTGATCTAGAGCAAATGCACATCACTATTGCAGGGTAGTGGGAATGTGGAGAAGCATGGGAAAAATACAACTGGAGTGAACTATGGACTGTGGTTAACAGTGATAATGTAATATTCTTGCATCTATGCCAAAGATGTACTGTGTTGATAATAGGGGAGTATGGAAAAAGTGTGCCAAATGTACACTATGGACCTGGTAATAATAGGATGATATTGTCTCATAATCTGTAACAAATATTCCACCACAGTGTGGTGTGTTGATAGAGGGGTGTTGTTTGGGAATTCTGCACATGTGCATGATTGTTTTGTAAGTTTACAACTTTTACTATACACTTATTGTCTTTGTATATTCATGTATAAATGATATAAAAAATAATAATAGGGTGGGTTTGGGGAAAATACTTTGGTTATTAGTAAATTTTGAGGATGCTCTTTAATCATTAGTTAAAAATGTATTGGTGGTAGGGTGAGGTATAAGAGCCCTGTATGATGTTATGTATGTTTGTTTTGTAAGTTCACAACAATTACTATACACTTATTGTTTATGTATGTTTATGTATGAGTGATATACTTCAATAAATGTTTTAAAATTTTTTTTAATGAAAAAAAAATAGAATCATCTGGTCCTAGTACTCCAAATGAAAATAGACCGACACCAAGGCCTATAATATAAAACTTTAAAGCACTGGGGGATAAATAGAAAAGTCTAAAAACTCCCAATACTGCCATGAAAACAAAACCAATTTAATAACAACAATCAAGAATAAAATGATTGTTATACATTTCATCAGCATAAACAGAAAGCTAAATCAACAAAGAAATAATGACTTCATAATTCTAAATAACAAACTATTTTCAAACTTGAATTCTCTAACCAGGTATAGTATTAGTTAGTTGAGAAAGTAGAATGAAGAAGCTAGATATACAATACCTAAAAAGGGGTGGGGATGGCAAGGTAAATTTGTGCACTCTATCACAAGAAACCACTGTACTATGCATTCTACAAAAACAAGGAAGTAAACCAAGAAGAATGAAAACTTAGAATCCAGTAACAGGGTATGCAACAACAGATAAAAAGAGAGACAGAGAATATCCAGTGAAGTGGTGAAGAAAATTTGAGAAGGCAATATTTTAGTTGGGTCTTGAAGAATGAGTTAGATGAGAAAATACTAGACCACAGTTTGGACCAATTAAATCAGGAAATCTAGGGATGAACCCAGGCATCAGTATATTTTTCAAAGCTTTTCAGTTGATTCCTATGTGTAGATAGTTTTGATAACCTTTGGTGTAGAACCTTGTTACTCAATGTGTGGTGCCTGGACCAATAGCATTGGCATCATCTGGGAACTGGTTAGAAATACAGAATCTCAGGCCTCATCTCCAGCCCATGGAATAAGAGTCTGAACTTTTAGCAATATATCTATGCGATTGAGCTCATCTGCGTAGGACCTAATAGTCTGCCTTCCTAATTAGACCCCAGTTGATCTGTAGACCACACTTTTAAGTAGCAAGGGTCTGCACTATAAAATATAGTAGTCACTAACCACATATGATTTAAATTTATTTAAATTTAAACAAATTAATTAAAATTTGACAAAATGAAAAATTCAGTTCCTCTATCACACTAGCCACATTTCAACCGCTTAGTAGCCACACATGTCTAGTGGCTGTCGTATTGCCCAGTGTAGCTATTGAACATTTCATCATTGCAACATTTCTATTAAATGGTGCTGCTTTAGAGCAGCAATTCTCCAAACATCTCATTAGAGTTCTCTGGGGGAGTTATTAGGATATATCTAAAACAACTGAAGTATCTTTAAAAGTAAACTCATCCCAAACCAGTTGAATCAGTCTCTGGGATGGTGCTGTATTAACTGTAATTTCAAGCTCCCCCTATACGATCTTTATGCACAGTGAGGGTTGAGAACCGCTTGTCGTGAAGAACACACCCAGGATAGATAGGTGCAGCAAAATCAGTTGGATGGATATGGAACAACAGCATTAAGAGTCTTGTTACAGTAGGGACTTTCCCACAGATTGCCTCATCCTCCTTTATGTACCTCCTCTATACTCCATTCATGGCAGAAATATATGCATAAGTATAAGGAATGGGAATTAGATTTATTAAGTACTTGCAGAGGACTTCTGGTGTCAGCTCTTATACAAAAAATGCTTGCACATTGTCACTCACATCCTTACAACAAGAAAAAGCTGTAAAAACTAAAAATCAATGACTTTTCTTGGATTATAAGGGAAATGAGGTTTCCAGGCAAACCACTGCTCTGAAATCTGGAGAGAGGCACAAACTAGAGATGACACCTGAAGCAGAAACCTTTGGAGCCATAAAGTGTTAGAAGCATTTAAATGGTAATTTAAAAAAAAATGTTGGAGGCTGAGTGTGGACTAGTGTTAGAGTGAGAAACTCCTGAGGGTTGCAGTTTTAGAGGGACCTCACACCCTCATGGGCTTTACCTTCAGGAACCCCATCAAAATCTCACAGTGAAGATATGAAAAAAATATACATGGTTCTGACAAGTAGAGGAGAAAGTAATCATTGTGAAATACATCCAGAGCCTCCTCCATAACAAAGGCCTAGTCTCTATGGGAAAAGTACTTTGCCAGACCCTTATCCCAAGGGTAGAGGAAGGACATTCTTCTTACCCCAGGCCCTTTTAGCCTTTCTCACCTAAAGAGGTAAAACAAAACTTAGACAACATGGGTCAGGGCTTTAAGCAAACAGTTTGGGAATGTTCCGTTCAGGGAAGAGAGTAGGGAGAGGGAAAACAAAGCTGTATAACTGAAGAAATACTTGTGAAGGTCATAGCCCCCAGGCACAAGTCTACTAAAAGAATGATATTTATCAGATGACTAGAATTTTTCCTCGCCTCCATATGCACTTCCACACCAACAGAGATCCAGTATAAAAACAGTGTATTGCCAAGGAAAGATCTGCAAAACACAGACTCTTTCTGAGGAGGAGTACATAGGGAAGCCCAACATTATAAGGTGAGACAAAAACAAAGATGCTAAGGGAATTTGAATCCTTTGGCACCTATAGTTACAGTAAACACTAAACACAGCCTAACTACTGGCCAGATTAGCATAAATACTCATAAATGCATGCAAGGACAAATAAGTAATGTAAACTGAGAAATGGAACTGCTAAGTAAAAAATAAAAAAATAAATGCTGGAAAACAAACATGTTGTAAGAAATCAAGAAGCTATTTTTTAAGATTTACTTATTTTTTTATTTATTACAAATCCCCCCCCCCTTCAGCTTGTTCTTGCTGTGTTCATTCCTGCATTCTTCCGTGTCTGCTTGTCTCCTCCCACCCCCGTGCGGCAACCCGATGAGTCAGCTCACCACGCGGCGGCCTTCCTGCTCGTGGGGGCTTGCCCTGCCCGCGGTGGCTTTGCCCTGCCCGTGGCGGCTTTGCCCTGCCCACAGCAGCTTGCCTTCTCAAGGCAGTCTGCCCGCTCAAGGAGGCCCTGGGAACCGAATCCGGGACCTCCCATGTGGTAAACCGGCACCCTACCAACTGGGCTACAGCTGGCCCCTCAAGAAGCTTTTGTTGGACTCTTCGCCAGACAATATGATTGAGGAAAGAGTCAGTAAGCTTGGAGATATGTGAACAGAAACTTCACAAATTGGCAGGTCAAGGGAGAAAAAAAATGAACTAAACAGAACAGAACAGCCAAGATCTGTGGACAATTTCAAAAGGTATAACACATGTGTAATTGGAATACAAGAAAGAAAAGAAAGAAAGAATGAAGCATAAGAAATATTTGAAGTAATAATGATCAAGAATTCTCCAAAATTAATGATCAGATCCAGGAAATTCAGAGAATATCAAGCAAGATACATATAAAAACAAATAAACTAGGCATATCATATTCTAACAGAAGTAAACCAAAAATGAAGAGAAAATCTTGAAGAAAATCAGAGGAAAACAATTATCCTTTCTGTAGAGAAATACATATAAAAATTACACAGGGCTTCTCATCAGTAAACAAGTAAGAAAGAACAGAGTAGGCTATGATATTCAAAATAATGAAAAAAGAAAAAAGTCACCAACCTAAAATTAGATATCCAGTGAAAATATCCTTCAAAAGTGAAGGAGAAATAAAGACTTTCTCAGACAAATGAAAACTAAAAGAATTCATTTCCTGCAGACTTGCTGTGCAAGAAATGTTAAAAAAAAAACAAAACTGCCTCAGATAGAAGGCAATATGGACCTACATTATGAAAAAACAACCATAAGAGAAGAAATCAGAAGGTAAAATAAAATCTTTTATTTTTCCTATTTTTAATTGATCTAAAAGATAACTACTTAAAGAAATAATATTAACAATGTATTGGGTGATTATAGTATATGGATAAGTAAAATGAATGACAACAATGATATAAGGGACAGGAGGGAGAAATTGAGAAAACTGTTATAAATCATCTATGCTACATGTGAACTGATAGAGTTTTATTTGAAGATAGACTTAGATTAGTTAAAAGTATATATTATAAATAATAGTACAACCACTAAAAAAATAAAGAAGTGTAATATTTGTGAAGATGAAATAGAATCATATACAATGCATAATTAAAACCAGAGAAGGCAGAGAACGAGGAGGGATAAAAAAGCAAAGAACAAAATTAAAAGCAATTTTAAACATGGTAGCTATTAGTCCAACTATATCAATAATCACTTTAATTATGAGTAGTCTAGACAGACCAATTAAAAGACAGATTATCTAGTGGATTTTAAAAAAAGACCCAAATATATATTGTCTAAAGAAACCCACTTTAAATATAAAAATTCAGATATATTAAAAATTGAGGGATGGAGAAAAACAGACTATGCTAATCCTAATCAAAGGAAAGCTGAAGTAGCTGTGTTAATTTCAGACAAAGTGGACTTCAGAACAAGAAAGATTTTCAGGATTAAGAGGGACATTACATACTAAGCACTTGCTTTGTGTCTAAAAACAGGACAGATTTTTTCACTCACATTATCTCATTTTTTCCTCATGAAAATCTGATTGGTGGCTGGCATTTAGTCTGTATTTGCATATAACAAAATTAGTAAAATGTGAAAAATGTCATTATGCTGCAGTCCCTTTTTATTAAATAAATTACATCGAAGTAGCAGCAAGCAGAAAATCAGCATTTGAGAACTGCAAACAGGAGCTCAATCCACTATTATGTTTGTTAGTCTTGTATTACATGATTTTCATCTTATGAGCCTATTCAAAATTGCTGACAGTGTTGCTGCCCCCAGGTATTCAACGCTGCTGCTGATCTTGCTGCTCCAGACAGCGTTGCGGTTGGTGGCAAGTGACCTGGAAGACATGTGGTCAGCAGGACCTTTCCCACCTGCTGCCATGTATGGTCTGTGGCCCTCCTGGCTCCCAGGCTACGGATTCCATCCGGTCTCTGTCACACGGAGTCCTGGTGGTAATTTCTACTGCTTCCCAGTGTCTCGCAGTTTTGCCACATGGCTTGATGTGGTGTTTGGTATGTGCTTAGCACATTTTACCTGCAGGCCAAATTTGGGTTTGCTCCAGTTAAGGCAGCTCCTGCCTTGATGTCCTGCTATCGTTTATCATCCACAAATATCTCGCCCTGCAGAGCAGAGCTGGAGGGACCATGGCTTCAGTGATGCTGAGCTGGCTGGAATCCAGAGTCTCCTTGCCAGTGATCTGCAATTCCATTTAATTATACAAAGGACTCATGGTGTTGCTGGTGAAACTGCCTGAGAAATCCACATACTGGCAAGTTTACGTCTTATTATCACGGCCCTGTACATCAGTGTTTCAGGCCACTGACCTCATTCATGGCTACATGACATGCTGGACCACCGACCTCACACTCGCCATTTATAAAATAGACAAGGTAGTTGTCTGATGTGGAAATGGGATGGTTTTGGCAATAAAGAAATAGTTGATTTCTTTCTATTATTAAAGGTACAAAACAAGTCATCAAATTATGTTAGAAACCCAATCATTAATGCCATATTTCAAATACTGTGATTTATTTTTTAATGTCAATCAGTTAGAGGACTTCAGCAAGTAAAACCCAGATCAGGGTCAAAAACAAAACAAAACAAACAAATAATTTTAACTGGAGAATAATGCCATAGGCCTCCTCCAAACTCCCTGGTTTTTAAGGTTTATTTTATATATACTTATTTTATTTAACACATTCTTATGTAGTGCTTATCATATGCCAGGTACTATTCTAAACATTTTGCAATATGAACTCAACACTCCTGAACAACTATATGAATTATCTCCATTTTATTGGTTAAGAAACTGAGCCACAGAGAGATTAAATAATATGCCAAAAGTCACACAGCTAGTAGGAGGCAGAACTGAGGTTCCAACCATACAATTGTTCTTTCTAATGAGATTGTAACCAATTCTGTGTTGTATCATCTGAAACCTAAGAGTATATCCCCAGTGTTAAATTTCATCATTACTTCAAGTCAACTCCTACTTCTTATAGGAATGTATTGTTTACTTACTGCATAGGAACTAGACATGGTATTAAAATTTGTCAGCTTTGACCCCAAACTAACAATTCAGTGGGAATATGAAATTCAGTGACTTGCTCCCAGAAGCTGAATGACACTTACAGAGTTACAAGGAAAAATCTAACAAGGATTTTATTGTGCAAGATCGTACTGACTAAGCCACTTGAATAAACTTTAAAAAATAGTGTCAATTAATAACACTGAATTGTATACTTAAAAATGGTTAAAATGGGAAATTCTGTGCTATGTATGTCACCCCAATAATTTTTTTTTTTAATGAGTGAAGCAATATGGTGTAGCGCAAAGCCTCTTGTGTCCTGGAATAATTGTGTTATTTTTGGAGTCAGAATATAATTATGTAGTTTTGGAGTCAAACAATGTCTTCAGTCCCTGCTTCCCCATGTCCTCCTAGTGTGTCCTTGAGGAGTGGGTACATAATGCCAACCTTTCTTTTTCTTCAATGCTGTTTTCTTTTCTACTTCTTTCTGTATTGGCCAACAGCATCTAGCTAGACAAAGCAGGCCTTCCTCAGTGCATTGATGTACTGAAATTATGAGTACCTATAAACCAGGTACTAGACTATGTAACTAAGCCCAAGGCTATGTTCTGGGAATATAAAAGTGACAGAGACTAGGTTGCTGTCTTCAAGAAGCTCAGTCAAAGATAGATCAAAATTATTAGAGTCTTGCAGAAAGAAGGAGCATGGAGGAAGCTTCAAAGAGGCGATGATGTTTCAGGTGGGCTTAAGAAATGAGTGAACTAGGTGAAGCAGTAGAGAAGTGAGTGGGACCTGAAGAGGCACAGCCTGTTGGAGATCAATGGCTGCATAAAGAGTTTGGGGAAGAGGATAATGGAGGCAGGACCCACCCTAGATCTACTGAATCAGAAACCCTGGTTATGGAGTCCAGAAACATATGTTAATGACCTCCAGATGATTCTGATACAAACTAGCCCACTGGTTTAGAGTGAAAAGTGAAGCTCCCTGGTATCCCTTTTACTTGAAACCTATTACCTTAATTTAAGCTGGGTCTTCCATCCTGTCCTTTCCAAGAAAATAAAGACCAATGGTATGATCTCAAACCTTACTAGACATGAGGAAGTTAGAAACTAACTGCAAGTCCAGAGGCAGAGAATTCCTGGGAGGGGAAATTAGGATGCAAAACCAAAACAAACTATCTTCTGATTCTTAGTGTTTTTGGAAAGAGGTTTTAACCTGCAACTAGCATTGTGCAGGCATATTTTCATTCACCTCTGTTTAATGTTTCAAAATGAAGTAGTGTCAGGATATTTTCTTCATACACCCC
Source organism: Chaetophractus vellerosus (assembly GCA_004027955.1). NCBI lineage: Eukaryota > Metazoa > Chordata > Mammalia > Cingulata > Chlamyphoridae > Chaetophractus > Chaetophractus vellerosus. Next base: position 10,999 of record PVKH010001570.1, read on the forward strand.
ATTCAGAAAGAAACAGGAGTACCACCTTTCTGTTGCGGGGCTGATCTCCACCAGTGTGACTGAAGTCAGGACAGCTCCTGATGTTAGAGGCCACATCAATGTTGATTCAAGCACTAGCACTCACAAGGTAATGTCCCTCAGAGAGCAAGTCTTAACTAAGTAGAGCTCCATTGAACAAGTGCATTTAAATAGTGCCATAACACAAACTACTGTTTAATAATAAGCACAGGTGAGGAAATAAGAAGGTGAACTCTTTAGGTATTAGTTAAGGCTGATAGTAAAGGATTAACTTGATTTTGAAATTTAATTTAGATAAAGTAATAATAATTAGATAAGCATATCACTCATGCTATTTTGCATGTTCCAGCACCTCTTCTTCCCCCTGAGGTAAACACAGGAAAATGGTAATTAAATAGACTTAGACGAAGGTCAAGGCAGTGGCTTTGAGCATATTAATTGGATGTTAATTTCAACAATAAAAAAGTACAATTGACAGTATGGTGAAACAGGTTATTGAAGAAGGATGTTCTGAGGACCACAGTTTTAATAGGTTGAAGGAGAAAGTGTTGATGCAAAAAGTAAGGGCAGAGATAATGCCTGATATCAATGCCTCCTGTAATGATAAAAATATACTGAATGACTTTTATGACACAGATACATTTGCAAATATGGAAAATTATGTTTCTTATTCAAAGAATGTTATGAGGCATGAAGCTTCCTGAAGAATATTAACTAAACTAAGGTAATAAAGAGAGAGAACATAGCCCAGTTAGTACAACTCTGGATAATATGATTCCCACCAGATTTTTGCTTTTAACCCTGTAAATCTCATTTGTCTCTTAGAGCAAGTGAATGAACTTCACTGCCTTGCTGAACTGTTATTTTTTTTTTTTTTTTTAGTCAAAAGTGAACGTTTTTACACCATTTCTCTTTCCTTGGCAGCCAGCAAACAGTTGTGTGGCTAGCCTTCTTTACTCAGCCTGCCAGGCTGATTCACTGAGGAATTCCACTATCTTGGAACATCCTAATAATGAAATTAATAGCTTAACTTTGTACACCTTTCTTCTACAAAGACATTTCAGAATACTCCTCCATTGTATTGTTTCTTATGGAATATTCTCTCTAAGCTTTCCCACTGAGTCAATCACTGGTTAACAAAAGCAGAACCCTTCGTTTCAAATAAGTAAAACATCTACGACCCAGAGTTAAAATTTAAAAAAAAATTTTTTAAATGCTTGGCGTCCAGAAGAGTCTTCTTCAAAGTGGTCTTCTTTCACTTCTAGGAAACTTGGGGAAGAGCCAAGAAAATATACTCCAGCCACCATAATTATTTTTCTTCCATATCCACAGTAGCCAGTGACACTTGATTATTTTGTATTTTGAGTTGTTCTTTGTTTCATGAACATATGTCTTAAAGAAAAGAACATGTGGCATTTTCCTTTTGTATGCTCCACAGGACTTACCTTAGACCTGAACATCAAAACAAGGCTCGTTGAATATGCTGGTGGTTTGCTTAGCTAGATCAAATTTCAGCTGAAGTTCTTTCACTTATTAGGAGGCTCTTTGGGCATGAGCAAAACAAGAGGACCGCTCTTAGGTGCTAGTCACTTGGGAAGGTTCCATACACTTTTACCTTCAGACATAGAACAAAAATTTTTCCCTTAAAAAAGTGATCTCGTGAGGCGCTGTCCAGGATCCCTAGTTTAATTTTTGTATTTCCAAAGCCTTTTCGTTGGCTCTGAGTGATTTTTTTTTCTCCTTGAGCATGAAGTGTTCAAAGGCATCAGGTAAGAAAGATAAGCCTCAGTAAGTTGGTGAAATTATTGCAGCTTAGCACTTGAAAGGACAAAATATATACACCTGAAAAGTGAACACAGTAACAGTGATTTCCAGGGCCAAAGCAGTCAGGGTTTCTGGCAGTAAGGGTGGGCTCCGCGGGATGTTGGGACTTATTTGTGTTCACTGTTTCCTTTGTGGGCCTGTGACTGCCTGCGCTTAGGAAGATAAGAGACTCCGAAAGGTAACAATTTTCTTCCTAAGAATGTGAGAAACTAAGTAAAATAGGTAGGGCCTTCTTGTTCAAAGCCCTACGAAATTGAGCTACTGATAACCCAGAATAGAAAACTGGCCATCCTTCTGATGCCCCCACCACTTTCTTGGAAATGAGCTTTCTGTGGTCAATGTTCACAATCTCACAATTCAAAGGCATTTTCCTCTGTCCTAATTTTCCTGACTTTCCATCGCATTTGATGCTGGTGCCACACCACTCCTAACTTGAGGTCCATGATGCTGCTTTCTTCTGTTCCTTTCTTTTTGCCAGCTTCTTTGCTTTCAGAGACAAAAGAGGTCCTAAAGAAGGCTAAATTCTTAATTAGCTCTGTGTGTTGTGAGGAAGTGAGGGAAAGATAAATCTGTTACATACAAAATCGGACAAGGAGTGAAAGTTAGGTAGGAAAATATGAGTGGATTCTAGAACCCTCTGAAAGGAGTTTCTAACACTGAATGTGAGCTATGTTGATGAAGTGATATATCAAAGAAACATTGAAAACCAACGGTGTGCTAGGCATTCTGCCCATGTTACCATACTTCATTCTCAAGAATTATAATTTCCCCTTTTCCAGAAGATGAAAGAACTTCAGAGAGTTTTAATTTTTTTTCAAAATTTGTTATGAAGATATCCAAACATCAGTTAAACTGAAAGAATTTACAGTGAACATGCAATATCTCTACCACCTAAATTCTATCAACATTTTATTATATTTGTTTTTATTAATATTTATCCTTCTATCCATCAATTAGTCCATTTTCTTTTTTGATGTAGTTCAAAGTAATTTGGAGATGTCAGTAGATATGTCCCCCAAATCTCAGCATGCATATCATTAACTAGAATTCAATATTTGCTTAGAGATTTTTCTTTTGATGTTGTTATACATACATGCATACATAGATACAATGAAATGCACAAATCTTATGGGTTTATTTAGTGAGTTTTGATAAATGCAAACACCTATGTAACCTATCTGCTATCAAGATATGAAATACCACAATCACCAACTTACTGCATCCCAGTAATTCCCAGCCCTGTCTCCCAAGAGGCAACTACTTTTCTGACACTTTTTCACAATAGATTAATTTTGACTGTTTTAGAAGTTCTGGTAAATGGAATCCAACAGCACTTACTTTTTCCTGTAATCCTTCTTCTATTCAGCATAATTATTTTCAGATCTATCAAGGTTGTTGGTGTATCTGCATTTTTGTCGTTTTTATTGTTTCGTAGTATTCCATTATATTATTTTACCAGAGTTTGTTTATACAGTATCCTATTAATGGACACTTAGGCTCTTTCCAATTTGAGGCTATTATTTGAAGTTTCTGTGAACATTATTGTACAAATTTTTGTGAATTTATTTTATCCTTGTGTAAACACCTAAGAATGGAATTGCTGTGGGATCTTTTGCCTAAATGACTATACCATTTGCATTCTTACCAAGAATAAATGTGAGTTGCAGTTGTTCTACCTCCTTGTCAATATTTGGTATTGTCAGTCTTTTACTATTAGTCATTCTGGTGGGGTTTGTAGAGATATCTCATTTTGATTTCAATTTTCATTTCACTGATGACTAACTATTTTGAGTACTCTTTCATGCGCTTATTGGCCATTAGTTTATCTATCTTTTGAAAGATCTGTTCACATATTTTGCCTATTTTTAAATTGTATTATTGGACTTTTTATTATTAAACTGTAGAAGTTATTTTTGTCCTGGATACCAGTTCTTTATCAGATATATATTTTAAGAATATTTTCTTTCACTCTCTTGCTTGCCTATTCATTTTCTGAATAGCATCTTTTGATGGGCAGAAGTTTTTAAATTTGATGCAGTTTGATCAATTTTTCCCTTTGTAATTATTGCTTTTTGCGATCTGTCTGAAAAATGTTTGTCTACTTCCAAGTCATACAGACCGTTTCCTATATTCTCTAAAGGTTTTAGGATTTTAGATCTTACAATTGGGTCAATGTGCAAATTAATTTTTGTGTATGGTGTGAGGGAGCTATTGAGGTTTTTGGGGTTTTTTTCCATATGGGTATCAGGTTATACTAACACCATTTGTTGAAAAGACTTTTTTTTCTCCACTGGATTGCTTTGGTCCTATTGAGAAAATTTTAAATAAATTACCCATTATTTCACAATTATTAGGCAACAGAACAAATAGTTCAAGCTGCATTTGATTGCAAAAGGCCATTTATATTCTTTCCAAAACAATTTGTGGCTAATGAAAAATAATGCTAATAAAAATAGCCAACATTACTAGTCTCTGAGCTATAAAATTATTTTGTCCAATTTTCAAAACAACTCTATGAATTAGACATTTTTATGATGCCCACTTAAAGATAAGGAAACTGAAGCTTAGCATGGCAAAATAGGTTGCCAAAATCTCACAGCTAAGTGACAAAACCAAAACTTAGCCCCAGGTCTGTCTGAATCCCAAAACTGCATTCCCAACTAGTATGCTATATTGCCCCAAAATGAAAATTAATATGCTAATCATACATTTTACCCAGTGGAAGGTGACCAAAGTATTAGCTAACAATTCTCCTACTACTTAGAAAACTGACATCTTTAAAACTACACACTGCCTTTAGAAAACTGTAATTTCAAGCCAGTATTCTTTGAAATGGTATCTTGATGTCTTTAATAACTTATGTTTGTATCTTTTGCACTGACAGCATTTGAATAAATCTGCTTGCAAATGTGATTAAAAATAGTGTAGCAGAGAATAAGTATGGAAAACTGAGCTTTTAAATCTTTTCTTATTTTTTTCTTATTATTTGAAACAAAGCAGGCTTTTCAGTCCTCTGGAATAATTTCTGTAACCAGAGTTTCGATCTCAAGGCAGATGATCTTAGTTTCAGGAGGTCCGGAAAAAGTTGTCATGATTTAGAGGAGTACTAGGGTAGAAGCTACATGCATATTTATTTGGAGATTATCTTGTAATTATATTCTTAGTGCTTCAACAATGACTTAAAGAAAAGTTGCCATCTCAATATGTATGAAATTTACTGGGAGTATATTAGTAAGGAGAACTGTAGCTTACTATTTTGCAGAAGCATGTGAAAAATTGAGGCTTGATACTATATTTTCTTAAATATAATTTAGCAGTGACTTAAATTTGCATTTATATACAAAAAGATGACAATAGTATTTCTTCAAATGGGCTCAAACATAAAGGCTTTGTCCTTTCAATGATGATGTAAAATGGAAAATCGGCAAGATAACATATTTTTCCCAAATTTATTGAGAGTAGGCCCTACTGCTTCTAACCAAAACAAACTTTTTAAAATTATTTTCTTTTGCTTGTTTGTTCGTTTATGCCTACCCATAGCTCTGTGTCAGTGCATGGGAAATGAGATCTGTTCATGAGCTAAGGAGGCAAAGTCCCCCTAGTGTGACATCCCATTGGGCTCCAGTTCCCTTCTGTCTTTGGGGTGGAGCCCACCTTGCTAGGTCCAACAAACACATGTCTTTCTGTGCTTGCTTGAAAGAGAGAAAACAATCTCAGTGCAACTTTCTGAGTACCTTTTTTTCCTAAGGATCATACCTTAGGAAATATAGCATTATACCTCTACTGCATAATGGGGCTCCCTAAACTAATACTGCTTACTTCATAATATTGAGGTGATGATTGAATGAAACTGCTAAATAGGTATATTTTTTGTGACATACCAGGGTGGGTTCTACTGATAAACAAAAAATTGCTTTCTTATTCCTTAATGTTCTTTAGTGCTCTATCCTCAATCCAACAAATTTTACAGTCTATAATAGTGAATATATATGAAAATTTTATAGTGTATTTGAAATAATTTTTTAAAAATGTTTTAAAAGGTTAAAAACAAATCTACCTCGTATGTAAAATTAAAATTCTCAAGGGAAGTTATCAAAGAATAAAGGTGAGATTTCTAGAGTTTTAAAGAATTCTAATTTTAAGTTGAAAACAATATTAAACAGAGAATAAAATAAAATAAAATTAGGTCAGAGATTCTTGTATTTTTATCTACCTTTACTTACTATATTTTTTATATTTAGCTTATCTTAAGCACAAGGCAATATTCTGAATGTTATTTTGCATCTGAATGTTATCATGTTGTCCTGATTTTAAATACTGGCTATATTTTAAGTACACTTTTATGAGGTTGTACATTTTTCCATTTTCCCCAAGTTAGTGAGAAGACAAGATTCCATTAACAGAAATGCATTTTAGAGTAAACCCTGTGATTACATATCTATTCTATCAAGTAAGGGATTACAGTTTTAGCCAAGGTCAGGTAGACAATTCTATCTATAACTGAGATGTTGACTGAGAATTGAGATATGGAGTTAGGGTTTAGTGATAGATTTAGAATCACCAAATCCGTTTATTGAGTTACCACCTTATGCACATACTAGTGTATTTGCTTTAGAAAGTTGCAAATAGATTTTTTTTAAAAAGATAATTCCTACCTTTGGGGATTTTACAATCTGATAAGAGAGATAAGAGAAATGAATATACCTTACACACACACATAAACATATATGCATACACATAGCACTAAGTATGTCTATTACCAAGGAAATATAAAGAACAGTTAGAAAAGCTGTGGTATGCTACTGGAAGTCTATTCTTGTATCCAGTTCCATCTCTATCACTATTTTTTTTGTTTAGTTAAATATTTATGCCCTGCTTTATTTCCCCCAAATATTTAAGATAATCCACACTGTTAAAAATAAATTACAAGTTTTTATTTTTTTAATGAGAAAAGTGGTTACATTTATGTGAAGAAAAATTTTTGATAATAAAAAGTGATTTGAAACTAAGAAGGTCAGTGTGGTTCAAAATGAGTGTTCTGAGGTCTTAAAAATTTGCTAAGGCTGAGCAAATCTCTTGGCTCTGAGCTCTCTAAAAGGCATCGAAAAGGAAGTCTGATCAGGTAGGCCATTTAGAAGGTCCAAATAATCCAGTTGCACTGAACCCAACTATTCCCAATACATAGCAAGGATATAAACGTTTCTGTCCATTCCCAGGAAGATAACCTTGTAGGTATCACATTCTCAACACATCATACTTATAAACACAACAGAATTCATAGAATCATTTTTCTGACTTCCCTACAGGTTGCTGATTTAATATTAATTTGATCTAGGGGTCATGTATTTGGACCTGTCACTTGACCTCTCTTAGCTATAGTTTCCTCATTAACTCAATGAGAGAATAAGACTGATTGAATAATTTATCTTAAAGTGCCAATGAGTGGCAACAGAGGCTTGGAGGAAAAGGTACTGAGTTTGGTCATAGATAAGCTGTCATCCTTTCAGAAAGTTCAAGATGACAGCTGGAAATAAGACAATGAAGAGGAGTCAGGGCTGAAAAAAAGTGTAAGTCAGTGTCACAAGTCACAAATTACAGCTATGAGAAAAAGAATTTCTCCTACAGGAAATATATAGATAAGAAACAAGGGCCAATCTATAAGGAGTGCCAGAATTAAGGGTCAAGAGATGAAAGAAAAGCTAACAAAGGTAAGAAAGAAAAACAGTATTCAAGATTTTAAAGAGAATTTAATGATGAATTATGATCTCATGAATTGTAGTGAAAAATAATATTTGAGGATAAGATACAACAAAAAGTGTGGTGAAATACAATTAGGGAATTTAAATTAAATGTATCAATATATTTAGTAAATGAATAATTACGGATGTTAGATACTGCAGGAGACTTTTTAAAATATTAAGATAATATTATTACTCTCAATAATTTTTATACTCTATGAAAAGTTATGAAACGAATAAAAAATAACCAAAGAATAATGTAGACTACCATAAATGACAAAAGAAAAGCAAAAATTGCTGTGCCTTTTAAAAAAGAGTAATTACATCTGGCTAGCACATTCATGGTGGGCTTCATGATAGTAGAAAAATTTCAAAATGAACATCAAAGAATAAAGAGAGGATTAAAGCAGGATGGAGAAGCAAAGGTTTTTGAGCATCAAAAACAGCATGGGCAAAGTTTGGAGTTGGGTTCATTTGGAACTTATTAGCAGGTAACTCTGTCAGTCAATAGAGTTTACATAAGGGAGTAGCTTTTGATGCATTTGAAAAGGTTAGATTGAGACCCTCAAATTCTGGAATAAGAAAAGTTATGTTTAATTTGTTAGGTGATGGGGGACTTTTGAAGATTTTTGATCTAGTAAATGGCATGATCAGCCAAGTTCTTTAGCAGCCACAGGATGAAGTAGAGCAGGATTAGAGCAGGTTGAAGCTGAGATGGATGGTGTCATTGGAAAGCTTTGTTATTACTATAGTACAAGTGGTCTGAACTAGTGAAACCACAGTGGATGTGGAGAGAAGGGGATTGTGGAGGCTAGCATAAATGTTACAGAGTGGGCAACCTTGGCCAGCAACTGGATGTCAGTCTGTACTACAAGTAAATGTGAATATGACCTAAGGTTAATTCCCTATCTCCACTGCCATCTTTCTTGCTTAGTAAAAATGGATTACAGTGTTTTGCTTCTACCTGTCTCAGAACTACTGTCAGAATTGATTACACCTATTTTCCCAAAATAATCTAAAGTGCTTTAGTTCTTTGGAACTGGACACTATGTAAATACGAGTATTCATTGTGTATAAAAAAGGAACACGGAATGATGGATGTGCATAGCCAATGTGAGAGAACTGTTTAAGAATACCAAGAGTGAAAAAAAACTAGATAAACAATATGGTTTAAATGCAGAGGGCTAAAGACATTGCTAGAAGTATACAGAAAGAAAGGGAAATAGAAAAGGATAATGCATCTGTGAATTTATACTGATGAAGGAGGGCTATAATATATTAAATAATTTCAAGGTAAATTTTAGGTTAACTGTCGAATATTAAGAAGTAATAGGAAAAAAGTATAAAATAAAAATTATAGGTCAGTTGTAGCATTTGTGAAAAAGGATATAAGAACAATAATGCATATAGGTGGACATTCTGAATTTTATATCAAAGATGACCAAGACACATTATAGAATATCATTTTCTTTCAAAGACAAGTCACTAGAATTCTAGATTTTAAGTGATTAGAATTCAAAAGAATGGACAATGTGATAGGCTACTGTGGTATTGACATTACAGAGGTAGATATATGACATGTCCAGAGAATTCATGTTAGGGTCATGTTTTTAGCTATATCAATACCCTTATCAACAACCAAAAAATAAAGAAATCCAAGTGTTAGTGAAATTTCATTCTGGAAACTTAGATTTCTTTGCCTTTTTCTGATACAATTATTAGGCAAATTGACCAAGTATTTATCATAGATTAAAGCCAGTGGTATACTATTAATAAATGAAGCATTATTTGGCATAAAATAAGCTATGTCACAGTTTGACAACTAATGTGGTCTGGTGCAGAGGAGGCTCTGCTTTGGATTAAATAAGAAATTAATTAAATTGGTCTTGTAGTCCTTACTTTCTTCTCTATCTGAACCTTACCACTCCAGCTACTCTGTCTCTTTCTCATCTAGAATTTCTTTAACACTTTTTCTTTTATTAGCTGATAGGATCTTTAGGACTAAATGTGAACTCTTGAATGTAGAATCATAGGAAGGAAGCGATAAGGTGAAATAGTGGGGACTAAAATTATTCTATGGAGGCAAGAACTGGGCCCTCCCTTCTCTATGGAGAGATTCAGATACTCATGTAACATAATCTGAGAACACTGAATTGATGGATTAGATATTGGGAAAAGGGAGCTAACTGCTAACTTTGGAAACCTACTCTCAGGGAGGCATTTCAAGAGATGACCCCACCAGTGCTTCCAAGGGTGAAGTCAGTATAATTACTAGGAACTGCAGGGGCATTTCACAGGAGTTCAGGTTTGGGTGGGCCCAACGTTTTCAAACAGATTCTGTGAGGTGTGGGGGCTCTTTAGCCTTCCCTCACAGCCACCGCTGGGGGCACTGTTGCCCCTTACTTCTGCTTCTACCATACCAGCTCTTGTTTTATCTGTTTGTTTCATGCAATGGGCTTCTAGGTAATATTACATTTTGAGATATGATTTTCTTCTTGAAAATGCCTGAGATTCCTCAAACCCTCATTTCTCAAATAAACTCATCGACTCAGGGAGGTGTAGTACCTCCTCTAAATTTCACCAGTCCCCCATTCCAGGGTGCTGCCCACCAAGTCATCATACTGATTTGTGAAGAGTCCCAAATAGGCTCAATCCCATTGCCCCAGTTTGAAAGAGAGATTAAATGAAGAGTTGTCATGCCCCTTCTTAACGTGTGCCAAGCCCTAGTTATTACCAATGAGACTGTTTTATACTCACTTGTGTGTGCTAGTTGGCCGCCACATACACCAAGGAGAGCTCCCATTTGCTTTGTGTGAATTGGCGTTGCTATAGAACTAACTGGCTGCAAGGCAGATTTCTTGCAATCAATTTGGGATGGCTCTGACTTTCTTACCCTTATGTATGGCAATCAACTCTTACATGGATGCCTGAAAGATGCTTCAGGGATTGGAGGACGTGAATGGGACTGAATAGCTTATAAACCAGCTCATGTCACAAAAACTGAAGGAAGAGGGTAATTATGGTACTCAGGGCTATGGGGAGAACTAATGGGATCAAGCTAATAAAAGGAAGTTATTTCTTGAGAGTGAATAACCTTAGCTTGTGTAAGAGTCTCAAAAAGACTGTGGAATTATGTTTGTGTCATTTAAATCTTCATCCCACCCACCCAGAAATGGAAAGTATATCCCTGGGAGACAAATGGCTCTCATATGCTTTTACTTTAATTTTCTGTTTGTCTGAATAAAGATGCAATAGAATACAATTGAAAAGAGATGTAGATTTATGTGCTTGACAGTAATAGACAATTGGGTTCTCTGCCCCTTCGGTGCCAATAAAGGACCCCCGTTCTCTCTGTTGGGAAATTTAGTTATGCATGTAGCATTATCTGTTTTAACACATAGCTTAAGGCTAACAAACCCCAAGCAGTTCTTTCGTAAGATGTTCATTTCTTTTTTACTTGCAGTCTCGCACTCACATTGAGATGTCACTGGGCTTTTTCCTCCATGAACCAATTTAGTGAATTTTCCAGGTGGGAAATGTAAAATGAGGTTATCATTTCAATCTGGGTGGAAGGGGAAGGCATGTGTTGAGTAGGGACAAAATCACTCAGTGCATGAGTCTGTAATGCATGTGTAAGACATACTCTCAGACAGTTGGGGGCTTTTTGGATAGAGTGTTCTGTATCTCATTTTTCTTCATAAAAATGTTAATTTCTCTGGAGACTTCATTAAAGGGTTAACAAGAGAATAATTTTTTTAAAAAATTAAGCAAGGAATATACTTGCAAGTTATAATTTACAATAAATAAGCATCAGAGCTTAGGAAAGCCACAAAGCAAAGTTTATTGAGACCTCCTCGTTTTTGAACTTGAATACATTTTGAATAGCCAAATTTAATAGCATGAATTTGAATGCATTAAATAGAGCAATATATAGACATATTTAAACATGGCAATAAAAATCAAATAGTACCAACCAAATTTATGTAATGGAGAGCATTAAGGCTAATGTTTTCCTATTTAATTTATTTAATGTTCATCTTATTAATATTTGATAAGACAAAGGTGAGGTAATTAGGTGCTTCTATTGGAGGGTGTACCGTGTTGCCATCTGTACCACTGTCAGGAATGGCAGGGATCTGTGATTTTTGGCACTGCAAATTTGACAATCTATAGGCTTCTGGGAAGATTCTCAATTTGGCTTAATCTGTAAAGATTATTACTTGTAAAGTAATAGTGACTGCTTTGTGCAAGTTGCAGCAATGCTCTAACAAAAATTCTTCTAACAAATAAACTTGGCAGTAAATGTTTTATAGCTAACTAATTGGTACCTTATACAGGGAGGACCATTACAGAATGAAATATTTGTTCTCATTCTTATCCTTGTACTATCGTTTAAGTAATAGGGCTTTATAGAGTTACAACATTCTGCCAGAGCAAAGCCATGTTTTTTAGAGGGATAGTGTAGGATTGAAAAAAGTGCCTTAAAATTGGAATTTTAAAAATGGAGCGATTTTCTTGCCTTCACGACTTACTACCATGTGATTTAGAACCAAACCCTCACTATACCGAAACCTCAGTGTGCCCGTCAATAAAATAGGAGTAAAATTCCTTGCTCTACTCAGGTCACAGGACTGTTACAATATTAAATATGATGATGAAGGTGAAAGTGGTCTGTTAACTGTGAGGCAAGAGACAAATGACCATTACTATATTTTTTAAAATCTGTGCCTCTGATGATGTTGCAAATACAATTTTTATTAACTCTTTAACTATAAATGCACCATTTGAAATTGTCTCCATTTTTATGTGCAGTTTGATATCATATTTAATTGCTTGTACTTTTTCCATTTGGTTTTACTTGACTCCTCTTAGTTTGCAATCATTCCCAATAAACCTTTCATACTCTTGAAGTAATGGATTTGATGGACTAGTGTCTGGAAGAAGAGCAGTAAGCAGTGGGTTAAGCTTAGCAATCATTGACCTCGATTGACAACTCTTTCCCTTTTTGCTCCAGCTCTTCCATCCCTTGCTTCCAGTCTCCCTAGAGCTATCCTTTCTCTGTTCTCTTTTCCTATTTCCTAATGCTCGTCAGTCCTTTCCCTCTTTTTACTCTTCAGTTCTTCTTCATTATGCCACATTTTCCTCGTGTGTCTAGTTATTAGACACACAATTCCCTAAAACTGTGTATTGAAAATCACAGCATTCCCTAAAATTGTGCTACTATTGAATATTCTGAAATTTTCAATATTGGGAATATATTCATGCCAAGCTTCTTGAATGTTTTTCCATCTCGAATATAAACCTAGACAAGTTTCTAATATTTAAGAATTTAAGTAGAGCCTTGAGGGACATACTACAGTTTGCAAGGCCTTTGTAAAATGATAAAAGATAAAAGAAACTAATATGTTCAAAATATAGCTTCATTGTAAACTATAGGCTTTATCCCTTCATGTGTTTCCACAAGTTATGAGCTACTAGGGAGCAGGGACCGGGGCTAATTCATGGCTGTATCCCCAGTGCCTATCATAGAGCACTGAGTTAACAAAAAAGAAAATTGGCAGATTTGGTGTCAGCCTAAGCCAGTGTTTCTAAAAAGCAATGCAGGTTGCACTAATGCATCAAGAAGGCATCACTTGCTGCATGGAGTCAAACTAGACTCTTGCCAGTCAAATATTCATGCATGCACACACACACACACACACATTTTATTAAACAATTGTTTGGAACTACACTTGGGTAGTTGTAAGGAATACAAAGTTGTCTAAAAATGGAATCAGCCATTGACAAAGTGCTTACAGTCTTGAGGAGATGAATTAAATAAGTTCTGTAATAAAGACTCGTTACATTGACCTACATGACGCTCTTGATCTGACCCTGCCCTCCCCACTTTCCTATTTATCTTCATTTCCTGTTGTTCCCCCTTCCTATATTTCAAGGGTTCTAAATCAGTGCTGCTCAAACCGTGTTGAAGGACTAAAGGCCTTGTTTTTGTGTGTTTTATTTCTGTTCCATTGTGGACGATGTGGTCCTCCTGCATGTGAATGGTACACAGCTCCTGCTATATTCAACAACACCAGTACTGGTCTGTATTCAGGGTGATTAAGTCCACTGATGTTTTGATGTCAGAGCTGTATCAAATTTACATAAAAGCTTCTGAACACTTACTACCAATTTCTGAACTACTTTGCAGACAAACAATTTGCTGGTAAGTTGATGGACCACACATTTAAGTAGCACTCTAATAAATCACTTGCAGCTGGCAAACCAGGCGGTGCCCTCTACCATTACACTTGTAGTTTCGCCTTCCTGGAATGACCCTGTCCAACCCCCTGCTCCTACTCACCTTTTAAAACTCAGCGCTAGAGTCACCTCCTCCAGAAAGGTTTCTAGGACTGTGATTCGAGGTCCCATTATTGTGCTCATCCAAAGCATATATCTACCACAGCACTCATCACCTGGACTTGAGTATGTGGGTTCACCTGCCTGACTATGAACTCCTTAAAGGTAGGGCCTGTCTCTTCTCTCCAGTGCCTAAAAGCGACTGGTGGTCATTGCTGACATTCAATACCTAATCACTGAATATGCAAATCATCAAATGAACCGATGGACATGTAAACAGCTCTGGTAAACACAGAACAGGAAGATACAAATTCTGGTTGAGGAAACTGGGGAGAATGTCATTGAAGAAGAGAAAGTTGGCAGGTTTAAAAAGTAACATATTTCAGGCCTCAGGAATAGCAAGGGAAAAAAGGCTCTGAATCATGGATTCACGATCAAAATTTGGTGACTTGTCTTATGTGGCCTATAGTATAGGGTCTGTGGTAGATAAAGCTGGCAAGAAATCTGGAGAGGGAGGCATTTGGATTTAACTTGCAGCATGTGGGAAGTCACTGAAGATTTTGGAACTTCTAGGAAGATTCATTCATGTGTTCAGTCCACAGCTCCTAGGCAACAACTGAATGCTATATGCTATGTTTGTTCCTGCTCCTAAAATATAATTCCCATCTACGAAGAGCTAGTGAAATAGACAGATAAGCAACCATGGAACCTATCTCAGATTTTTTCATGAGAATTAAATGAGTTAATATGAGGAAAACAATACCCGGCACATTGCAAGCACTCCATAAATGTTACCAATAATCACCCCATACCTGACATTTTTTTTCTTTAACGTTATTATAAATAAATTCACAGATTTCTTAATGTCAGGTATGTCTAGCCAATGAAACTGGGCTTTGAATTTGTTTTGTTTGCTACTTTTAGAAGTAGGTTACAGCCAACCATCTCTGTCCCAGTAGATTCTTAGTATAAATCGTGCGCTCCAAAAAGAACTAACATGGATTGAGGGCAGATCCTATGCCAAGCACCTGAAACTTGGAAGGGTTTAGTAACTGCCCAAGGAACTTTGAGCACAGGCCTACACTCATAAATGAAACTCTTAACCCCTGCATTTCCCTTTTTCAGCTTGATTTCAGCTACGCATTCTGGGGATTCTGGAAACAGGGCACATGGATGGGAAAAGACATGCGCTTGAGGGTCTTTTTAAAAAATAATCTTTTGTTTCTGGAAACAGATAATTATTCTTATCTTTATTGAATTATATATTATATAAAACTATCATTCTCATGTCATTTTAGCAAATAGGTCTATTTGTTATTTTTTTCTACCAATTCAGTGTCAGAATTGCGTAAGCCTTGAATCTCCCATTGGAGTACTTTTTACTTTCAGCACAAGGGAGAATTCAAAGTTCTCATAATAGAAGTTCTCTAATGCCAGTACACATGATGGGGTTTTAATAGTCACTCATCAGAGATAAACAGTCATTTCTGTTTTTATTTTCCTGTAATGAACCATTTAAGAAAACACTAAATTTCTTTATGTCATTTGCAAATAAGCTCAAGTGCTACATTTCAAACTAAAGAAAACCATTCTCCTTTTAGGCAATTTTGATAAATTGAGAAGCCTTGTCATTTATTATGGTAAACATGAACTCAATCAAATTAATAATAAAGGGCTCTTTGGATGCTTTCATTCTCTTAGGGAATACAGTTTTTATAATGTTATTTTAAGCCACATTTATATTTTTTCATTTTTCTACGTTAAGATTAATTACTTTCTGATTGACATTTAGAGTTGGGTCCTGTTTTCCTCCCTCCTAATTACATCCAATCATTTCGTTATCCTTCTGTAATTTCATGACAACTCTACTGAAAGTATTGTAACTGTAGATTGATGTTCCACAGCTTCTTGTAGTCTTGTAATTTAGGACCTATTAATGGCAGACTTGGGGAAAAAATACAAGAACTTAATTGGTTTTAAATTGGTCTTAAATTGTAATTAGAGAAGAGAAATAAGTCATAATTTAGGATTTTTTTAAATCACAATAACATTTAGAGGCATTGGTCTGGCAGGGCATTGTTTTTGGTGAAGGGAGGGGACCTCGTGGTAATTAGACATGGGTGAGCTCTGCTATATTACTTGGCAGAAAAATACACCAGCACCTGTGTAGATGCTGATCAGCCTGATTTGGGCAGCAGGGACCCCAGATAATTCTATACTAAAAGTACCACCCCCAGTCTGGAGGTGGCCAGGAAGAAAGGTGAAAAGCATGATTTGATGTATAAACAAAACTTCGAGCAAGACATGGGGCATAGGAGTGAGGGTTGCCCCTGATAAAATCTTTTAATCTGTCACATATATTTTTACTGCCACCCTGAAGACAGCTCTGGCAGAAAATATCATTGATTCTGCAATAGTCTTGGTGTGGATATAGATGGGAGGGCAACCTGACTGCCACATCTGTCACCTATTGGTTCTTCATGGTGATTCTGCTCATATGGATTGCCAGGTGGGGTTGCCTTTCTCTCTCCACCTTTCATCTGCATTCATCCCAAAGCTCAGTCAGAAAGGATGATCGCCCCATATAGAGCAGAAATCATCTGCAGTCAAGGGAATTCAAGTTGGAGAGAATTTTAAAACTAGCTCTGTTTATGGGGGCCAGATAACTTCCTTTGATTTGTTTAAATCCTTCGGTTATTATCTTTTTAACAATGAAAGTAAGATATTCATAGATGTGAAGAGAAGTCCTTGTGAAGTCACATATGGAAGGAATAATATGAGATTTAAGAATGACATTATCCCAGGGAATTGTTGTAAATTTGAAGGAAGAGACAGTTGCAGCTAAGATGATTTCTTTGCCTTTGCAGTAAAATGACTGTAGAAATGCAGTAACAATACAGATGGCAAGTGGTAACAAGGCAGGTAGGGATACGCTTACCCGTGTTCTTTATGCTTCCTTTGTCAAGTGAATGAGTTCGGAGCCTTTTATATCATTATTCATGCATAAGCAGTCTGTGCATGGGGAATTAGCCAAAGAAGCGGTTTTTATTTTCACAGTTGACTTTTTAGAATATGAAAACTTAACTTCTTTAACTCTATTTGCTTGTACATCGTTTGGACACATTCTGTAATGAAATTTTATGGCAAGGTAAAGCATTTATACTGGAGTACCTGTTTCAGTTAAATTAGATAAAAGCACATGAATTGGACATACTTCCCAGCCCACTGCAGATGAATCTAGCTTTTCCAGATTTTGGAAAAGAGCATTAAGAATGCTGTGTTACAACACAAATAGATTCATGTATCTCATCTTGCTTCTTTCTTGCCTTTTCCCAGTGCACGTCATATTGCCTGGCACACAATAAGTGCTCATAAATATTTGCCAAAGGATTCGTAAACAACTAGGTGAATAATAATAAAAATTAGTTGAGAATTTGCACTACAAATCAATTTTTATTTTAAAATATTAACAAAACATTAATGCATCTCTTATTAATTTTACCTGTTCTACCTTTGCCTGGACAGTGTAAGAAGAGTTGAGCCACAGACATGCATTTTTCTATTGTTAATATGAAAAAAATACCTTCCTCAAAGTAAGCTATACTATTTTTTTCCTGAGATTTTAAAGCAGCAATTTTCTGTGGAGAAATATATAAAACTATGGATTTGTTGATGCCTCCTTGTCTATAATCATGTCTATTGCCAAAGGGTCAGCAGTTCCTTGAGCAAGTTATTGAGAACTCTTAAAGCAAATGCCAGCATTTTTACATTCAACCCTGCAGGCTTGCGGATGAAATGTGAATAATCAGATCTACAAATATATTCCCAAATGTGTTTAACAGCTGTCTATAGAGAGAATATGAACAGTTTACTCTTGCTGTTTAATACTTTTCTGAGCTCCCGCAATGTGCCTGGTGCTCACTGGGCACCTCAAGTCATCACCATCTGTGCTCACGTCTAAGGATGTCGCCATCACACTGCTTGGACCCCAGAGCCTATGGTAGAGAGCTCGAAAGAACAAATGGCACAGTCTAGTATTTCTTCCTGGGCTAGCCCAGCTCATTAATCCAGTAAAGGGATCATTTTGTCCCCAGCATTGACTTAGATTGTGAAATTAAGCCCATGGTTTGTCACGGCCTGAAAGACAAACTTGCATTGGAAAGAGAATACGTTAGAATTCTATATCACAGTATTCTTGTTCTCAATGCCAATGGAATTGAATGGCTTAAGAGTGAAAGCATGATATAATGAAGGTTCTGTTTTTTGGGAAGTTAAGTACTCATATGTATGGATGGTATATAAAATGCAACAGCCTTTATTCCTAGTTTTATTCCCTATCAAATAGTGTGCTAGATTAATCCAGATGGCTTTTTTTTGGCATACACCTCGAATGTACTTTTTCTTTAAGCTAGTAGCCATCTTTTCAGTTATTCAGACTTTCTATGCTGCAAATGGACATTCATAATTTTTTTACATTGTTTAAGTCAAGTCTAATGCCTTACGACGACTACAATGATCATTAACCAAGAATCCAGTAATGGCAGACTCAACATATAGTATTTATTTATAATTCTTTTAACAACTCTGCAAATTGGCTCTACTGCAAATTGACAGAAAGGGACCAGCCACAGGGAAGTTAAGTAATTTTGCTGAATTTGTGTGGCCAGCAAATGCCTGAGCTACCAGTGTGAACCTGGCTGCATGTGGAAACATAACCCCATTTGTGTGTGTGTGCACATTGTATCTAATAGCTCAAGGCCCTTGCAGATTCAGAAATCTCTATGGCTTCTGAAATCTCCCTCTCGAAGACCTCTGGTGAATGTGTGTTGGGAGTGGGCAAGGTGGCACCCATAGGAATTATATAGCTTCTCCAAGGGCATTGAGACCTTCAATGTTGGACTGGAGTCTTCAATTCAGCAACTTTTTATTTTATTTTATTTTATTTTATTTTTTTTAAAGATTTATTTATTTTATTACATATCTCCCCTTCCCCCCCCCTGTTGCGGCGACGCGCCGAGACTTGGTCACTGCGCAGGCGCGGCTTTCCCCGCTTGTGGGCGGTCTCTGCTTCCGTCACGGCCGGCTTTTTCAGTTCGCAGGTAGCTGGCTGTGCT
>PVKH010001571.1:0-30026 GCA_004027955.1 Chaetophractus vellerosus
TAACACCAGAGAAGGGAAGGTCATGGGAGCCAAAAGTTCTCCTACCCTCTTCTCTCACAATCTCTCCTACACACCTGCAGACCACCAAAGCAAAATGCCCTTTCCCTTTGAAAATGCTTCATAGTACCCTGCTAGGTATTTAAGCAATTTCAGTAGTTAGATTGGGTTTCATCCAAATGAATCAACACCATGCATTTGTACTTAAAGAAATGCTAGCTAGCTAACTGGAAGATTTTGAAAAGCCTACCTGGAAGGGAAGGACCTTCAACTTTTACATATTTCCGGTGATCTCACTCACTTTGGACTTGTTTATGGAACAAAAAACCATGAACCGATACTAGCTATACCCCTGCTTCCGTCCCCACATTCTACCCTTTCCAGTGATTGAAACTCCACAGACTCTCTGAAACTTTCCTTGGAAATTGTGGTATGGACTGACACTGTAATATGGATTTGCCAAGATGCCAAATACAAATACAATATCTTATAAATTCAGAAAACTGCTAGTATGCACAAAAAAAATTGCTCTGATCTTATCATTCAGTACACATTCAGCCCATGCCTTGGTTCTACTTAGCACATATCCCAGGGGCTCGTGGATCATCCAAACCTCTCAATCATCTAATAGAATAAAATGTTCTGCTCTGTAAATACCTTCTCTTCTCTTAACAAAAAATGCAAGTCAAATAATAAAAACAGCAGGCAAATGAAGGCTATTCCATAGACAATAATTATGTGATAAAGTGAATATAAAAAGTAAATGTTAATTGTAGAATCTAGGTGGTGGGGTATAAAAATTGTTCACTGTAAAATTATTTTAACTTTTCTGCATGCTTGAAAATCTTCATTCTAAAATGTTAAAAAGAACCATCATAATAAATTCAACCATAGGTATCAAAGCCAGCATTTCTCATTACTCCTACCTCAATCACATGTTGTTTGGGTCATTTTGTAAGAACTTCTCATATATACTCCATTCTTAATTTCCAGGACATTATCTATTTTTCTTCTCTACACTGGACTTTTTCAGTTGCCCAAAAGCTGCTCATTTTTCCAGGCCCATTTCAAGTCCTACCTTCTATTTTTAAAAAATCCTTCCCTTTTCTGAAGAGCTATTCCATTTATCTGTGCTATATTATTTAAAATACAGTTCTGGAACTGTTTTTTAAAAATTATAGGTGTGATAATAGTATTATAGCCCTGACTTTTATTTTAAGTTTTCTTTTAGAGATACATATTAAAAGCTGGGCTGCAAGTATATTGGTGTTCATTACACTATTCTCACTACTTTTGTATTACATTTTCCATTTAAAAAAAAACACAAAGCATAAACACAGTCTTGGAAACACAGTAGGTAGTCAAATAACTATACTACCAAAATGAAATCAATATTGAAACAATTATCCAGAAAATTCTAGCAAAATCCTCCTATTCAAGCATTTCAGGGCAACAGAAGGTCTACTGATTATTCTGCTTTTTTGTACTTTGGTTTCTGAAAACTACTAAACCTCATACAAGAATAAGTTTGAGTCTGGCTTATCAATGTAGAAACTTCTTCAAAATATAATTTAAAAGATAATTCAATCAGAATGAAATTTTCATTTTATCCTGCCTTATAAATTGATAAGAACAAAATTTTTATTTTGTATTGAATTCCAGCTAATAAATGCAGAGGAATGACAGAATATCACCAATTTGCAACCCTTAATGGGATATCAATTTAGGCAATGACCATTAATGGTGACTAAAACCATTAGGGGAAAAGCTACTAGTCAATTTTCTAATGGATGGATTGGGCTGACAACATCCAAACCCACTCAATCTTAATATTACAAAATGAGATGCAAGCATGCATTAGGTACTTCCTGCTGTGATGCAATAGAACATAACATCATCTATGAATTATTTTTTAAAAAACAAAACAAAACAGAACAACAACAAAAAACCCTCTAGATATTACTACCAGTTTACAGGAAATATAGGGGACAGGCAAAAATATTAAATGATACTGTGAGGATGCATTTG
Source organism: Chaetophractus vellerosus (assembly GCA_004027955.1). Classification (NCBI taxonomy): domain Eukaryota; kingdom Metazoa; phylum Chordata; class Mammalia; order Cingulata; family Chlamyphoridae; genus Chaetophractus; species Chaetophractus vellerosus. The sequence goes on from PVKH010001571.1 coordinate 2,026, forward strand.
GTAAAATTTAATTCTATAATACAAACAACTCAGCTTCCTCAAAAATTAAATTATGAAAAAAAGAGGGAACTTTTAGTTTAACCTATAGATTAAAAAGAAACTTAAGAGATAACAACCAAATTCAAGGTATAGATCTTATCCAGATCCTGATTTGAACAAACCAACTGTAAAACAAATTATGAGACAATTAGAAGAAATTTGAGTACTGACTGAATATTTGATAATAGAAATTTTTAGCTCTCTTAATGTATTGCAGTTATGTTCTAATAAGTGCCTCATCTTTAGAAATACACACTGAAGTATGTATACATGAAAATACATCATACATGGAATGGGATTATATTAATCCACTGTGGAGAGGGGATGGGTGTAGATACAGGTAAAACAAGAATGATCATAAGAGAATAATTGTTGAAGCTGGGTCATAGGTGCATGAGGGTTCATTATACCATTCTCTTTATTTTGTGTATTTTTGAAATGTTCCATAATAAAATATGTTTTCAAAAATGAGGGTTTTGTTTTAATAGTGTTGTATTACAAAACATTTAAAATTTTTTTCTTTAATGAAGACTTCTACACAGAAAAATACAGAGTTCTCAGCTGGACCATTAACTGGGCCATACTTGCTCAATTAAATCTTTCAACAGTTACTTAGAAACTCACAAAGAAAAATCTGTCTAAGTAAGTCCTAAAAGAGGAGGATACAAGTCACCTGTATCATAGTGTAGTAAATTATTTGCACTTCTTTGTGCGTAAGCTGACTTTGTGTAGATATAGTCTACAATTTACTTGAAAGGTCAAAGAGTATAAACAGAACCAATATTTCTAAGTTAAAAAGGAAAAATTTTTCCTTTTTAACTTAGAAATTTTTCAGGAATGGATGAAAAAGCAAATCTAAATAACTGAGCAAAAAGGATTTAGATTGGATGCTTCTTCAAAAATTAATACATACATGATGGAACAAAAAATATGGAACACTGCATGAATTTGTGTGTCATCCTTGCGCAGGGGCCATGCTAATCTTCTCTGACTCATTCCAATTTTAGTATACGTGCTGCCTAAGCAAGCACCCGTTATGATTTTCGAGACCCTTATATCTCAATGAGATATTTCATCCCAACACTTGAACTTTTTTTCCTATTTCATTGGAAATATATATTAATGTTAATAGTGAGTTTCAACATCACATCTTCTCTGTAATGACAGTACTCTAGCCCTGGCTCTGTTGTGACGTTATGCATGACTGGGGTTATCAAGAATGCTGTTCACCAGATTTTCCTGGTTCTCCTTCTTCTGTGGACAGAGTAGGATAGCACTTCTTAACCTCTCTGTGGTTGGATGGATACACATGACTAGGCCTGGGCAATGGGCTATAAGCAGAAGTAACATGTGTCACTTTTGGCTAGAGCATACAATACACAGCTTCGACTTTCTGGAGCTCTCTTTTTCCCTCTACCATAATGATATCAAAGTTTCAGATAGTGACCACTCCATCAGTCTAGGTGCCAGAGTAAGGACAACATGAGCAGTCCCTCCAGATGACCCATAATAAATATGTAGTGTGAATGAGGAATAAATCTTTATTGTTTTAAGCCACTGATATGTGAGGGTCACTTGTTATATCAACATAAACTATCCCATCTTGACTAATATAGTTTTGGACAGGTCACTTTACTTCTGTAGTCTTCAGTTTCTTCATTCAGTTTAACAAACAAAAAGGAAAGAAGAATTAACATTTAGTGGATATCTCTTAAATATGAAATGCTTTAATATATGTAATCTCATTTAATCTTCTCAATGACAATATAAGGTAGTCATGATCATTCCTTGCAAAATATTCCTGAATCTAACAATATGTCTCCAACCTCACTCTTACCACAGTAATCCAAACTACTACCATCTCCTACCTGGAATATTTTACTAGCTTTCTACCTACCACTTGTTAAAATTTCAAACTTTCGCACCCGCCCCTTTATTCTCTTGCTCAAAACCATACAAAGATTTTATCGTGCAGTTTGAAGAAGTTATAAATTCTTTATCACAGTCTACAAGACGCTACATGATCTGGTCTCTGCCAGCCTCTTTACTCTAATCACTCATACTCTCCTTTCCACTCATTAAGTTCTAGCCATTCTGGTCTCCTAGATGTTTCTGAAACACATTAGGCTTGTTTCTGCCTCAGGGCCATTGTACTTGCTATTCATTTTGCTGGGAATGCTTTTCCCCCTGCTTTTTGATGACTGACTTCGTCATTCAGATCTTAGCCCAAATCTTATCTCCTGAGAAAAGTCTTCTTTGACTATCCTTGATAAAAGAATACCTCCAACCTTGCCTCTGTTTCCTTCACTACACCAGTTATTATCTAAAATCATACTCTTAAAGTATTAGATTGCTTGTATATTTTCCAGATTCACTACAGTAAGAAAAGCTCCATGAGGGCTTGTCTTGCTTGTTCACTGATGATTCTACAAAGCCTAGAACAGTGCCTGACCCACAATAAATCATTAAAAATTATTTATTGAATAAAATAGAATTAATTAATCCCAAATTTACAGATAACAAAATGAGACTCTGAGAAGTAGAAAAACTTCTCAAAGCCTTACAGGGTTTCACTGGGTGTACCTGACTCTGAAACCCACTTTCCTGTTGCTCTAGCAAGACACTACCAAAAGAGATTGAAGTGTCAGTCAGCAGGCAGGGCTAGATGTTGTGCAAGTGCCATTTTAGATTTTGGAGTCTACTGCTGATGAACTCAAAACCAGAGAATTCTGAATTTCCAACTGGACAGAATAACTTGAGAAATCTATTAATCTCCCATTTTTGTCATGCTGTACACATAACCAAGGATCAATGGAGATTTGTACCCTTACAACTTTAATATCTATTTCCATCCAGATATCCACAACTTTGCAAAATGCTCTGCTCAGAGTCCCCGTGTCTGATTTGAGTTACAGAGTGTCACTGTCTGTGTCAGGTCTATTCTACCATTTCCTTACAATTCAGAGAAATGCCTCCTCCTCCTCCTCCTCCTCCTCCCCTGCTCCTGCACTGGAGCCAGCACACTCAGACCAGCATGTCCTCGTCACTGAAAAGTCTGACACACACGCATTGGCCCCCAGCCTGAGGAGGGGAGGGGCTCCAGTGCCAGCGGCTCTTCAAAAGCCATCAGCCTTCTGTGCAGCCCAGCCTCAGTCTGAAGCGCTCATTCACTGAGTCTGTGCTTCCCTGACTGCTTTCTCTTTCCTTTCTGGCTCAGCTTGGGACAAAGCCTCAGACCCAGGGAGCCTCAGGTCTCCGGAATTTAGTGTCAGTGATGGAAAAACGTGAGAATGCCTCCTGGATTCACCAGCAGGAACTGGAAGATCCACTTAAGAAATATCTGAACAGCACCGAGGACTACTTGGCCTTCCTCTGCGGGCCACGGCGCAGCCACCTCTTCCTGCCGGTGACTGTGGTGTACGCGCTGATTTTTGTGGTCGGGGTCATTGGCAATCTCCTGGTGTGCCTGGTGATCCTATGGCACCAGAGTATGAAGACACCCACCAACTACTACCTCTTCAGCTTGGCTGTCTCTGACCTCCTGGTCCTGCTCCTTGGCATGCCCCTGGAAGTCTACGAGATGTGGCGCAACTACCCCTTCCTGCTTGGGCCGGTGGGCTGCTACTTCAAGACCGGCCTCTTCGAGACCGTGTGCTTTGCCTCCATCCTCAGTGTCACCACGGTCAGCGTGGAGCGCTATGTGGCCATCCTCTACCCATTCCGTGCCAAGCTAGAGAGCACTCGGCGGAGGGCCCTCAGGATCCTCGGTGCCGTCTGGGGCTTCTCCGTCCTCTTCTCTCTTCCAAACACCAGCATCCACGGCATCAAGGTCCACTACTTCCCCAACGGGTCTTTGGTCCCAGGCTCTGCCACCTGCACAGTTGTAAAGCCCATGTGGATTTACAATTTCATCATCCAGGTCACCTCCTTCCTCTTCTACATCCTCCCGATGACTGTCATCAGTGTCCTGTACTACCTTATGGGGCTCAGAGTGAGTATTCCAGCTGGCTGGCTTAGGGCAGTCTCCCTTCTCTTTCCACTGGCTCGAAGTTCAGACAAAAGCTTAGAATTGGAGAAGTTCAGAATCTATTAGAAAACAATCTAATGAGCTTGGATGGGGAATTTGAGAAGTCAAAGGACTTGCCCCAAATCAGATAGTTAACACAACTATAAATCACTCCTTTTAACTCCTCTTCCATTTTTCTTCTCTCTGTACTGGGGTTTCCAAAGTGTTACTAAGAATCACCTAGAAAACTTACTGTGGATACCAATGTGCAGTCTCTAAATCACCCTGCCCACCCCAGAGAATCTGATTCAGTATGTCTGAGGTTAGGGGAGCATCTATATTTTAATATGAGATGGGCCAGGTGGCCACATCTGGAGAAACTGTTCCATACCCTGCTGTCTCTCTCCTGCCTCATCTACTGCACTGAAATTTTTCTCTGCACCAGTTTGGTCTGAGTATCACACAAACTATCTCTGCCTATTTTGCAGTACAAGATAGATAAGCAACTTTAAAACCCAGATCCTTCCTGGTGACCGCTTTGCCTCGTTTGGGTGAAATAGTTTACAGTGCAAAAATATGACTTGAGTGAGATCAACTAATTGCCCTTGAGTGGGTAGAGTTTGAGGGGTGGGGAGGTAAGCAGAGCACATGAGATAGAGTAGAAGAAAGAGTGACCAAGAAGTATCTGGGATTAATAGAAAACTATCATTTAGATTACAAAGTATCATTAGAGGCTACTTTCCTACACTCGTGGTGGCAAACTGATATCTTTCTTTTATTCTTTTTTCTGGGTCTAAATTACCTGAGGAAAACTATTTTTTTATTAGGGAGGGAATAAGTGCATATAATTCCTCTTCTGGTGTATTCAACAGCAAAATTCATAAAGATGAAAGCCTTGAATGTGACTGTTTTATACTCATTTAAGAAGGCAGCTTGTGTAGTAAATAGTAAATAGTCGTGAGTTAGTTTAGACACCTAGATCCACATCTGCCAGATAATATGCCTTTAGGCAAGCCACATAATTTCTCCTAGCCTTAATTTTCCTACCATAGATGAAAAGATAACATCTGATATAATCTATGGCTCTTTCTAGCTCTAACAATGTACAATTCCTCAAAAAAAAAAAAAAAAGAATAGAAAAATCCTGAGAGCAGGTTCATCACACTCACATCGTATGCTCCGAGGTGGCTCTGACACTGTTCATTATGTGAAAAATAATATGCTCCCTTCTCAGTCCATCTCTGAGAAAGGTGAATGTCAGAAATGTATGTCCTACAGGTGGTACCTTTGGACACTTATGGGCAGGATCTAAGGAAAAACAAATTCTTAGTGCCACAAATGATTTTTAAAAATTTCTACATATGTTTATGCATTTATTTATTAAATAGGCTTTTTAATTTTTTAAAAAAGATAGATTACAGAAAAAATAGAGGGGATTCCCATGTGCCCCACTCCCAACCCCTCCCACATTTTCCCACATTAACAACATTCTTCATTATTGCGGTACATTTGTTACAATTGATTAACACATTTTGGAGCATTGCCACTAAGCATGGATTATAGTTTACATTGTAGTTTACATTCTCTCCTGCACAATTTTGTAAGTTATAACAAGATATATAATGGCTTGTATCTGTCATTGAAATGTCATTCAGGACAATTCCCAAGTCCCAAAAATGTCCTCATAGTACATGTTTCCCCTCTCCTTCCTCTCAGAACCTCCAGTGGCCAGTGCCTCCACATCAATGATAAAAGTTTTTCCGTTGCTAGAATCATAGTAAGTCTATATTAGAATACTGATAAGTCTACTCTAGTCCATCGTTCATTCCCCAATCCTGAGGATTCTGGGATGGTGATGCCTACTCTGTTTCTAATTGAGAGAGGGCTAGATCCCATGGGGCAGATGGATGGGACTATCTTGCTTGCAGTTGCAGACTCTCTCTGTTCCTTGGGATGGTCGTTGTCTATCATCATCTCCTTGTTAGTTGTCCTGGGTGAATCCAATGAACTGGGAGTAGGTGTTGCAACTCCACAGATGATTTTAGTAAATCTAATCAGGCAGGGAACTATGTCCATCTCTTCTGAAGGACTGGCTCCTGTATTCCCAGAGACATAAGTCACCCCATGCTAACTTACACCCATGTTTTTAGAATGTGCTATTCATCTCACTGAGACAAAAAGACTTCTGCACAATTCCAAACACTCTGAGCTCTAAGAAATACCCCCACCCAGATCTTATCAAAACTACTTTGTCCAACACCAAACAATCTCTTATCCTGGGTCAATATGGGGAAAGTATTTGACTTTGAGAAAGAAACACACATCCTCCCTAACCAATATGCTTGAGTTTCACTTTGTTTTGTTATATATCCACACCTACCTATCGGAGCTAAGTAACAGCTCAGACAGCAGCTTTAGAAACCACCCTAGTTTGTTTTGTTTGTGTAATGCAACTTATGGCATCCTGTCCTCAGGCAGGACGAGGCATTACCGGGGCACCAGAGGACCTAAGGAAAGGAGCTATCTGCTTATAGTGTCACTCCTAGAAGAATTTAAAGATCCCTAGACTGGGAGTCAGAAGAAGTAGGCCCTGCTCTGTGACACCAGCCTCAGAGTCTTTGTACATTCCATACCTTTTGTCTGGAATGCCCCTCCTGTCCCCAATACTACCACCATCCCTTTTGTTTCATAACTTACTTAATCCTTTAAATCATACTTCAATCATCACTTTCTCAGGGATGCTCTCCCTGATTCTCTAGCTTTATCTGGTCCCTGTTGTAGGCATTCCTAGTGATTTTCCTTCATTGCATTTATTTTTTCACAATTTGAAATTCTGTACTTGCATTTCCTTAATCAATTTATTTCTCCCCCATTAAACTGTAAGCTTAAAAAGTGAACAAGAGAGATTAAATTATTTCATTCCTTGCTGGACTTCAGCTTCTCTACCCTCAAAATAAGAGACTTGGACACATTGACTCAAAGGGCTTTTTTGACTTAAGAGATTTTAGAGATCCCAGCAACCCTAATTATTGTTCAAGACACTGATTCTCTTGATGGGACTAAAGGTAGAGTTGATTTCTGGTACCTTCAAGAAGCAGCACACACAAGACCCATGAATTCACAGGACCAGGAAAGAAGGAAGGAATCCATGAGTATGCTCAAATCTAAGCAGTCAGTGCTGCTTCCTCATTCCAGCATGCAAGACTCCTCTCCAGGATTCAAACATTATGGAAATGGAAGAGAGACAATCTCAGGGAAATTTCCTCCCCATCTGAAAGGAAGTTCTGATGAACCTCTAACCTGGCCCTTATATCTCCTGCATGCAGCATTAGATGATTGAGTCAGTAAGGATGGATATTTCAATGGCAGCAGGATCCAGTCATGTCAAGCATAAAGCTAGATTTATTTTTGTTTTTTTTTTTGTTTTTTTTATTAACTACATTTTCCCAGGTTACACAAAAGCTATGTTTATATCTTGGTATTCTGAAGCTGTCTCCACAAACTATGTAAATAAACACCTGGTAGAATGATTTTGATCAATATGAACAAGTGGTCAGGATAATATATCAACCCCAATGGTCATCAATCCTGTAATCCTTTAAACTTATATAGCTATGGGAGGTGGGAAGGGAAATTCCTAAATGTCTGATAGAGTGACAAAATTTGTAACTCTCTTTTTGCAATATGAATTTTAAAATTAAAGTTTGGGGGTGGGTATGAATAATTAATTATTTAATATCTACTTTGCTAAATATCTGAAGGGAAATGGAATTAGCCAATAATCAAATAGCATTTACTATTGGCTAAATTGTTCAAATTCTATTCTACTATGTAACCTTCTTCAAATTCTATTGGAACAATGTATGAAATGAATAAATATTGAGTTTTTACTCTTCCTGTAGTTATCCATTTGTGACACTCCAATCTCAGGACACTGAAAATTAAGCAATCATTAATAGATGATTTTCCTTTCAGCGCAAACTATACTTGTGCAGGAAGCTTGCTCATAAAAGAGTTGTGTGAATTGTTTACTTGATGTTTGATTTAAGGAAATTGTTCTCTGAAGAAAAGAAATTACCACTGGGAACTATTAAATCCACCAAAGAAGTGACTAACAGACCTCAATGTTCTTTCATTGTACTTATAGACTGAAATCAAATAATCATATAACTATATCTTGCAAAAACTACAAACTTTCAAAACTGGCATGGAATTCTTAGAACCTTTAATAGATTTCATTGGAGCTGAGTAAGGTTTGTAGTTTGGTGCATTGCTCTGACCTTAAACACCACTGTTTTCTTTGGTACATCTGACTACTGATCTGTATTGTCACAGGCCCTGCTTGTGGGTGAATGGTCCCATGAGAAAGAGGATATTCAGAAGGAACTCTGTAATCCATATCAGAAACCGTCCAGAGTCGGGCCTTAAATATGATTAAATAGCACACTATTTCATTTTAAAAATCATTTTTATTATATATTTTGAGTTGCCTCAAGGACAATAATCAGAATCATAACTACAATATACAGCTCTTATCAAGTACTTATTATGTGCCAGGCCCTGAGATAAGCACCTACCTGCACCTTTTATTTTGCTATTATTTTAATAACATCTTATCACCTTCTATTTCCTCCCTTCCATTCTTAAATGACTGTACAATATGTTTCCCTATTCCTTTCTCAATTCTAAGAGTCAAATCTCACAGGAGTTTCAATCCCTCGCTTTGTGAAGACACAGGAAAATGTAGAGAGCACATCTATTCAGGAGGGAGAGTGCCACATTTGTTATTCCCCCAAGTAGTAGATGGGTCAATGTGCTTCTGGCTGGGTCCCGAAAGCTCCTTGCCTTCAATGGGCTTATGTTTTTGTTAGGGGGCAACTTTTTGACTCTCTCTTCCAGTTCTTGCTGAATTTTAAATACCTCCTCAAGATTTCTTTTTAGTTTTAATTGGAATCTGTCTCTATATAACTCAATCATTTGATCTTAATGTACCCACAGGACCGTATGGAATACTTCAAATTTTCTTTTCACCTTATGGCCTTCATCAGTCAGTCAGGACTTTTTACATTGCTAATGAGGGAACCCCAATTCAATCTGAATAAATATGAAGGGGAGCATAGACCTGAAAAGTCCAGAGGTAGAGCTGGCTGTAGGTGAAGATTAATCCAGCTATACATACAATGTCACCAAGAACCTAGTTTTCTCTGTTTCTTTGTTCCTTTTCCCATGGTGTTGGTTTCAACCTCAGTCTCTACAGAGTGGCCCATGCATGACCCCAAGATCTTTGCTCATGGTGAAAAAACAGTAGCTGTTGTAATTCCAGATCTCATATGCTCACACTATACCATGCAGAGAACAAGAGTTCCACTCTGGCAATCCCAATAGAAGAGAAATGAAACTTCCATTCCCAGAAGTACAAGTAAGTATCAGAAATCTCATTGGCCCCAATTGTCCAACCACTGTAACTGAAAGATGGAATAAGTGGATTGTCAAATTACTCAGGGACTGGAGATGGAGTTGGGGTTATTTCCATCCAAGTTAATGATTAAGAATGGGGAAGGAGTAAATCCCTTAAGGGAAAATCAGGGTATAATATTAAGAGAAGAGGGGCCGGCTCGATAGCCCAGTGGATAGGGCGCCGGCATACCACATGGGAGGCCCCGGGTTCGTTTCCCGGGGACCTCCCCTAGCGGGCAGACCGCCTTGAGAGTGGCAAGCCGCCATGGGCGGGCCAGAGCCGCCGTGGGCAGGGCAAAAAGCCGCCACGGGCAGGGCAGGTAGCCCGTGAATGGAGCACACCAGCCACCCGCGAACTGAAAGCCGGTCCGTGAATGGAAGCGGAAGCCGCCCACAAGCGGGGAAAGCCGCGCCTGCGCAGTGACCAGTCTCGGCGCGTCACCGCAGCGGGGGGGAGGGGAGATATGTAATAAAATAAATAAATCTTTAAAAAAAATATTAAGAGAAGAGGGCAATAAAAGCTAGAGAAACAATCAGCTAACATATACTACATTACAGTCTAGATATTTGGTGGTACTTTATCATGAGTCCTTAAATCTTTTATCTGGTGAAACATCCCCACAAACTAAAAATACAACATAAAATTTAAAGAGAAAAATAATTCCACAAGTAGATGAGTGCTGTGGGAGTTCGGAGGAAGGAGAAGCCAATGGGCTAAAGAGGCCACCAAGGTCTTTCAGGAGCAGGTGGAACTTGAATTGGGCAACAATGATTGCTAGTGCAGGTCACATTGTTATTTGAAACTTTCAGATGTTACATCAAGATCATCATGTCTCCTAACAGGCCTGAATATATTTTAACATCTAAACTAAACATCTAAACTCAGAAACACATGCATTCATCACTACTACTAGTAACAGCATTTCCCAAATTGTGTCTCAGGATAATTTTAGGTATTCTATAGAAAAGGATTAGAAACGGTAGAGGTTATTGTTTCGTCAAAGAAAACTATCCCCCTGAAGGGAAATACTACCATCCCCTTTGGAGATTCATATGCCCATCAGCATATTAAAGGCTCTGTAAGACACACAATGAAGATTGTAACCTCCATGAGGCAGGAATAATACCTGTTTTTGTCTTCCACTAACTAACACATAGCAGAGGGATTGCCATGTAATAAATGTGCAATAATTACTGATTGAGTGAGTGAATGAATGAATGAATGGAAAAGCCTATCTAACATTTTTTACTCCAGTATTTCACTTATTTTTATGGAATACCTGTTAACACACTACATAACTAGTGTTCTGCAGAATTGCATGTTAAACTTGGTGGCCATGCAACTTGACCACAGATATCTTTCCATTTGAGTTAGGTGATCAGGGTTTTAGATCCACATCCATTTCCAAATTACTATTAAACTTTTGACAAATTCTTATATTTCTCAAAGTTCTAGTTTAGGTTTGCAAAGTTAGTGTTAAAGTTAAATTTCTCAGATATTAACAGGAGGGGAAAAATACTTCCCTTTCTTATCTCCTCTTTCCACTTCCCTTTCAGCTGAAGAAAGACCAATCACTTGAGGCAGATGAAATGAGTGCAAATATCCAAAGACCTTCTAGAAAGTCAGTCACCAAGATGCTGTGTAAGTTCTCCATTTTTGTTTTGTTTGTAAAAGCAAAGAAGTTCTATTTGATACTGAGAAAAGTGCTGCTAAGGGACAGGATCAGAATGTCCCAGAAACATAATAACATGAGCCTGGTGTCTCCTGGCCCATTCAAACTTCTAGGACCTCTTTGTTTATTGTTTTTTTTTTTTAACCCTCAAAACAATGCACTAAATTGCATCCATCCTAACCACTCTGCATGGTGTTTGGTAAATCAATCCACTCTCTAAATTTTTGAGCATCACTTTCTCCCTCTTTCCCATGAGCAGGTGGTTTTAAACCGATTTTGTGGTATGGATTTCTTTGAAAATATGATGAAAGCAGTAGACTCTCTATCTAGAAAATATACAAATGTACACACGTAAAACACTTTGCATTCCGATTCAGGGGACCATGAATTCTCTGATGCCCCGTCATGTATTTTATATGGTCTTTTAATTCCAGGTTAAGATCTTCTGGCCAAGAGCACCTCTAAGTAGCCTTTCTACCTATGACACTGTATGGCTATTTATAAAACAGTAGACCCTTTTATATAGCTAAGACGTTAACAAAAATATTCAGGCACTGATCCGCACTCTCCCAAAAGAATGTTATAAAAATATATGATCCAATGTTATCCTATGAGAGAAAGTGATGAGGAAAAGGAGGTTTATAGTATACTTTGCAAGTCAAAACCTATGGTTTGGGAGGAATGAATCCTCCAGGCTAATATGCATATGAAATGTTCACTACAACCATGCAGTATTTGTGAACAATAAAAATGTGAAGTCACTGAAGTTTGTCTTTTCAACTCTAATAGTCATTTTTTGTGTGTGTAATTTGTTAGCCCTAAGGGCACCTGCCACTCTCTATTAAGAAATCTAACGTCTGTATTCTCTCTCTCCTTTCTCTTTGATCATCATATACCCTCACAAAAAGGAAATGAAACTCATTCACATTAAAGTCCCATTGGTAAACTATACTGTAAAGTATTTGCCTTTTTGTGGAGGGCATGGAATGTTTATTTTTTTAAAAAAATTAGCTAGAGGAAATTGCAGGCAGTAGTGATGAGGGCCTTTTTCTTGAGATTGAAGCTCTGAGGAATCTTCCAGATATCCCTGAAGCTGCACCAGACAGGCAGACACCTGACTCTGAATATGCTTAATGCTATCAGTAAATAGATGTACTTTATACTGTGGAAAAATCCAAGCATGCACCCAAGTAGAGAGAATTTGTAAATAAACCTCTATGTACCCATCCCCAGCTTCAAAAATTATAACTCATAGCCAATCTTGTTTCACCTATACCCTACCACCCCATCCAGACCCTACAAGGTCATATTGAGGCAAGTCTCAGGCATCATGTGATTGCAGGTTTGCATTCTCCGACTTCAGAAGAGGGAAAAGATGTGCTTATTTACATTTGTGGAGATTAAATGCCCCAAAGAGAAGCTAAAGTAATACCAATCTCTGTCTTGGGAGCTGAAGATAAGAAATTGGAAGGAAAACTGCTTTAGCAATTTATAATATAAGAGACACATCCCCATCCAATCAAAAGATACTCGTAAAGCAACATTGTGCTCGTGATTACTTGTTCTTTTTCTCTCTTCTCCCCAATCCCATTTTAAATGACTGAATTCAGGGAAACTTCTAATTATTGCTAGAACAACAAAATGAATTCATGCAGACAGTTAACTGTTATTAATCGATGATCTTAAAGAATACCAACTACGTGAACTCAGCCAGTTTACTTAACATAACCAGTTTATGCGGTTCTAACAGTCTACATGCAACATACTTTATTTTCTGTAATGGAATGTTTTCAGAAGTTCACATAAATTCTATACTATTTTAAATGTTCCACAGGAAGCTTATATTATATAAGAAGTCATGTACAATTATATGGAAAATGGATCTTAAATCCTATACAATTCTTTCTTACATTTAAATATTCTATACTGAAGCATTTTTTTTTAGGCTCAAGTTTGTCCATATCAATTATAGTTAACAAAGAGGTAGGCAAATTGAGGACAAAGTGATAGAAAGATGATTGGACTCAAAGTGGGCATTGTACACTTATCCTCGCTTTGACCTTTTTACTCTTCCATTCATCATCCTTTTCCAGTTGTCTTGGTCTTAGTATTTGCTATCTGTTGGACCCCATTCCATGTTGATCGGCTCTTCTTCAGCTTTGTGGAGGAGTGGACGGAATCCCTGGCTGCTGTGTTCAATCTCATCCATGTGGTGTCAGGTAAAATTTAGTTTGTCTGGTTTCATGACAAGTGTCCAGATAATTGCAGTTTCTTCTTCATCATGCTTGGAGCAGTTAAGTTCTGCCTGGGTGTACCAATTTATCATGAGGACCTATTATATGGTCATGAAGATATTTGATTTTTATTTTTTTAAAAGGCTGATTTGGTATGTTTCTGTCCAAATTAAATATACCAGATTACTATTGTAGAGGCTACTTCATGGAAAACCTCAGCTATAAGCATGATAATTACAGCAGGAAAATAGTATAAAGAGTGATTCCTTTGGTTTTCTTTCCAATCACCGTGTGCTTGAATTGGTTCTCATTTTTTCAGACATCTATGACCCTGAAATCTCATATTGCCTTTCTGCAAGTGTTAGATTCTCATGAAAGCCAACCAAAGGAAGTCCTTGGAGCATCGAGACCTTCCCATTCCAGGGCCTAGCTGGAGTTTGATCACCCCCTCTAAATCTCTCCTGACCATCACAGACCTTGTGTGTATGCCATTATGTGAATTTCCATAGCCCAACTGTTGTTATCATGTGTTTTCCCTTATCAGATACCATTTGGTATTGTTGTACTGTTAATTATTGAATTTAGGCATAGATCTTGCCTACACAGTACTATTCAAAGTTCTTGGAGAACAAGTATTCCCACTACCTTTCAATGTACCTAGAAGTTCCTGGCACATAAGAGCAGTTAAATAAGAATTTATTTATTGAAGGAAAGAACAGTCCATAGAGCCCATAGAAATGTTATCCTTCTCTTTTCCTCCTTGCTCAATTCTGTGCTATGACATGTAGCACTCTGAATGTCCTGAACTATATAAATGAGGATGAACATGTTGACAAGGGTATTTTATCACTTGTCTTATATCTTTTGCCATTCTTAGTCCTTTTATGGATGGTATCTCAGCTTTACCCTTACAACCCAGAGAGGTGTCTTCGGCAGGCATTTCATTCCTATTACATAGAGAAGGAAATTGAAGTGCCAGTGTTTATCTAAGGTCACAGAAAAAGGAAGGGCTAAGAGCAGAAGTTAGGTCCTCTGAATCCCAATCTTAGGCTCATCCTGTGCTTTCAGAAAGTAAATAGGATTTGATAATAAAGAAAAAGTATATTCCAAACAGGGAAATGGCAGTATGAAAAGTGGAAATAATAAACGGCAAAATATAATTATTCACTAAAGTGAGAAATAAGATAGAAGGAGCCATTGAGGGAAAATGTTAGATTAGTAAAAGGACATTGGGATTATTTATTTGAAAAGATATCTAGTATAGCAAGGAATCTCAGCAGGGACTAAGCCTTGACTGATTTACCATTCCTCCATTACCTGCAGTTTCAAATTATAGATTTAAGTAAAATTCCAATGAGATGAAAATATTTCTCCTTCATCTGATATTTAAGTATCTCTTGTTAATGCTATGAGAACATGCTCTTTTATTAAACAAGTTAAGATCAAAGGGAGTTGCCTAACATCTCATGCCAGGCAAAATTTTTTCAAGACTCTAATCTTTCTTCGTTTGATTCCTAAGTACACAGGTGGTAGATCTGTTTAAATCATTTTGTATTCTCAATTAGATTCTTGTATATATTATCATTTCCAAAAGAGGCAATTTTAGGGACTCTAGGTCTTTATTAAATATGCATGTGTCTCCCTATCATTCCTCTCACTCAATTCCTCCTCAATATGTCTCTTCTGACGTCCTGCTTCCCAGGTGTCTTCTTCTACCTGAGCTCAGCTGTCAACCCCATTATCTATAACCTACTGTCTCGCCGCTTCCGGACAGCATTCCGGAATGTGATCTCTCCTTCCTGCAAACAGTGGCACTCTCAGGATCCACCACAGGGGCCACCTGCCCAGAAGAACACCTTCCTGACAGAATACCACCTTGTGGAGCTAACTGAAGACGCAGGTCCCCAATTCCTTTGTCATTCATCCATCTGCGCCTCTCACCTCTCCACAGGTCTCTGAACTGGACAGGCATCATGAAAGGAACTGAAGAAGGTGTCACATTTAGAAGGCCTGGATTCTTTCAAAGTTGACATTCCTATATGCAGGGAAGGGACAGCCCACAATGTATGTCTTCTTACATAATGTTAGGAAGGAAAATTCACTCCAAACAAATGTGATAATTGAGACCTAGATCTTGGTCTAGAATGCAGGCCTCCTGGTTTTTAGTTCAGTTATCTTTCTTCTATCCTAGCTGTCTAAAGCCCTTCACTAGCTCATGACTTGCAAAGCATGGCACCTGTATTTTTAGAAATTTCTACAACTAGAAACAGTTTGTTCTGAGTCATCCACACTCTGAATCTGGTTGTCACTCTTACCACCAATGACCACTGTGAGCCACAGCAGTGACATATGTAGAAGCCGTTCTACTTTGTTAAGATTTGAGGGGCACACACCAGTGTTCCTCCACAACCAACCGTTGACCTACTGCCAAATCCTGAAGCCTCTTACTTTAAGAGAATTCCCCTGACAAAATGGGAATGCTCCTTAGAACTATTCACTCTACCTCCCCAACCCCTGGTCATTATCAATCATTCTTCACCAGGAATGGGATCAGATACAAGTTCAATTTAGAGAAGAATGGAAAGAAGAGGAAGAAGGTAGAAGAGGAAGCAGGTCAGAGAGAAACAAAAAGGTCATCAGACACAAATTTATTATGTGAGTTATTAAATTAGTTATTTTCATAATTTTGTCTAGACCTGGATTTCTAATGTCTCACTTCATAAGTAGACAGAGGTGTGGTCTGCCATCTTGGAATAAAGACTAATCAAAGAGTAACTATTGGTCGCAAATCCATGCCTATTGCCTCCTCAGTCTTTATTTTATTACCTGTATAATATTCTTTGCACATATTACATGAGCAAAATCTATTTTCCAGACTCATCTCTCATTACATCACCATGAATAATGTATACTCTATTCAAACTGAATTACTTGCCCTTCCTATGAAAATATGTGCTACAGTTTTTCCCAGCCATACATCTTTGCTCATGGAATGCCCAGTCTCCATTTTTAGCTGGCCTACCAATCTTTCAATGTCCATCTCAGTGTGGCACCTCCTCCACGAAGCCTTGCTTGATTTAGTCAAATAGATGTGGTATCTGACTTCTCTTTCAGCTCATGTCTCTTAAGCTGTTTTTTTCCCCTCTGCTTTGTATTTCAAAGATTTATATTCTTGCTCTGCCAGAATGTAAATTTGTTAAGGAATGAAGTGTCTTGTGTTCATTTTTGTTATCCCTGGTACCCTGGCTATAAATCTATCACAATGGTACATGTTCAATAAATATATGATAAAGTGAATTGGCTTCATGTTCCAATGTATTGAACCAATAACAATTCTAAATGGATCCATATTAAGAGACCCAAAGACCAATATTATGTTTGGAGACAAACGTCATCATTTCCTAACATAACAGTCATATTCAAACTGATTCAATATTTTCAAAAAGATCTCTTTGCTAGTTACAATCCAACTTTACTGAATCAAAATTCTCCAGGGAAAGTTTATGTTGGTGAGCAGAATTCGCTGGTCATTTGGGGAACATAGAAGGCTGAATTGAAAAGATTCCCCAAAGCAAACCCCAGAAATGGCTGCATCTCCTTCTTGCCTTTTAAAGAGATATTTGTGAATGAGTACCTAGCAGGGTCATTAACCTTAACATCAGCTCCCAATGACCAGGACTAAAACTTTTGCTGCCGTGGTATAAATGACAGATAGATAAAGAAACAACACTAAAACTGAATCTAGTAATTTCATTGCTTGACTATAACTTTGGTCTCTTTTTGTTTTCTCCTCATGTACCTTTTTCTCTTAAAAATTTATGCCCCCAAAATTATCATTTACTCATTAATAATTTCATTCAAGAAATGTTCATTTAATTCCCATTAGGTGCTAAGCATTGTGCCAGTTCAGCGCATATAGAGGTGAATCAGACACATGAATTTCCTGACCATGGAAGTTTACATTTAGTGGAGGAAACACTTACTTTTTAAAAAATTATCACGCAATTAATTATTTAAATCCAACCGTGAAGGGCGCTACCAAATATAAAATCAAGTACTATTGGATTGTATAAAAAATGTTCTTGACCTAGACAAGCAGCAATGAATTTTAAATAAGCCTAAGTGTTAAAAAGGAAAAAAACACGTGCAGATATACATTGGCAGCATATTTCAAAGTGAAAATTGAAATGTCACAAGTCCTAAATTTACTTTATGTAATAGTTCACACAAAATTAGTAGAGCAAAGGAATAACTACAACTAAACTGCTTAATGCTACGCAAGAATTGATCTCATCATCTTAGCATGAATTCCTTGTGATTTCTGACTTTTAGAATAATGACAGAAGCCAGATAGTAGACATGTTTAATAAAATATTGCCAATTTATTTTTAATATATTTTTATTTGTTTTTAAAAGATACTTAGATTACATAAAATGTTACATGAAAAATTATAAGGGATTCCCATATGCCCCACTCCCCAGACCTCCCACTTTTTCCCAGATTAACAACTTCTTTCATTAGTGTGGTACATTCATTGCAATTGATGAACACATTTTGGAGCATTGCCACTAAGCATGGATTATAGTTTACATTTTAGGTTACATTCTCTTCCACTCAGCTCTGTAGGTTATGGCAGGATATATAATGGCCTGTATCTGTCACTGCAATGTCATTCAGGCCAATTCCAAGTCCTGAAAATGCCCCCAAATTACACCTCTTTTTCCCTCTTCTTGACTTCAGCACCAGCAGTGGCCACTGTCTCCACATCCATGATATAATTTCTTCCATTGCTATAATCACAATAAGTCTATAGCAAAATACCAGTAAGTCTACTTTAGTCCATATTTTATTCCCCAATCCTGAGGATTCTGGGATGGTGATGCTCACTCCACCTCTAATTGAGAGTGGATTTCGATCCTATATGGCTGATGAGTGGGACTCTCTTGCTTGCAGTTGTAGACTCTCTCGGTTCCTTGGTGTGGTGGTTGTCCATCCTCACCTCCTTGTTAGTTGTCTTGGGTGAGTCCAATGAACTGGAGAGTAGGTGTTGCAACTCTTCTGAGGCTCAGGCCCAGCTGTTACATGGACAGCCCAGAGATTCAAGTCTCTTGGATGTACACCTACCAACTCCAGCACCAACTGTAGATTCAAATAAAAGGGACAGAAGAGGCATGTGTAGAGAAGTCACTTCTGAGTCCAACTGTGTCACACTCTGGAGCACAATCTCCAAAGCAGGGCTCACTGGCAAGACACCAAACCCCGGAGCTATCTGCCATGACTATAGGACTTGGGTGTCTCCGGAGCCCTCAGGAGCTCCACTGTTTGGGGTAGTATCTACTTTGGCCATCTATGAGATCCTGCTGAAATGTGCATAAGTGTTACCTCTCTGATAACCTCCCGACTCACTTTGAAGTCTTAGCCATATAAACTCACTTGTCTTTACCTTTTCCCCCTTTTATTCAAGGTCTTTTTCCAGTTGTATCACCAGCTGGTGCTTGGTAGTAATCCCTCAGTGCCAGGGAGGCTCATCCCTGGGGGTCATGTCCCTCGCTGGAGAGAAGGTAATATATTTATATGCTGACTTTGGCTTAGAAAGAGGCCACATTTGAACAACATGGAGGCTCTCAGGAGGTAACTCTTAGGGACCCTACAACACTAAGCTAAGTTGCAAATTAAAAAGCAAAAGACTCATAAGCATAATTGTCAATATCAAGGGCCCATCAACGGATCATCTTTCTTCACTAGCCATTGTTCCTGTATTTGGGAGATTGTTGCTGTTCCATTAGAGAATGTGTCAGAGCTCCCCAGGATTGGGATTCAATAATCTTTTGGTTGTTGTGTGGCAATGCACCATGAACATTTGGATATATTTATATACCTTATATGAATGCCCAGGAATATTGGCAATTTCATTCTTCTTCATTGTGATAGTGACTTCTGTGTTCTCTGATAATTCCAAACTTAGTAAACTGAAGCAATGACATTCAGAATGTTGCTTTCCGAATTAGTTTGTCTAGCTCAAAGAGATTGCAGAGCTTCTTAATATGAGACCCATGAAGAAGTGTCAGGAGGTCTAAGAATCCCCTGAAATTATATTCAGAATTTTTTGTGTGCCATTTTTTTTCCTTGAGAGAGCATTTATAGCTTTGATTATCTCTTCAAATTACTCTGTGGCTCAAATTATTATAACCACTATTGTAAAGTGTCTTTAACAGTCTTATATAAAGATACTCTCTTACTGGATGAGTTTTAATTGAATGAAGGCACTGTAGGATAATTAAAAAGTATCATTTTTCCATCATAAGAATCCAGTATGTGAATTGGCTTTTATAGTAGTATACCAGTGCCAGCTCTGACTGGCTTGCAAAAGCTTATTGTTAAATACTTAGGAATTTTGCAAGCCAGTTGTCAAATGATTAGTAGTGTGAAATCAACAACAGTGGAAATATTTATACCACAGAAATTGGTAAATACTCCAAATCAGGGCTCGCCTCCTGCCCAAAGAGCCAGTTTACCAGCACACCACTCTCTATAAGATATACTGGCAATCTTGTTTCTAGAATAAATGCAACAGTGTTTTAATTATAATCCACTTAAAGTTGTGGTTAGATCATTGGAAAAAACAGTCATTAGATCACATTTTCTATTCAGAGGCACCAGTTAAATAAGCTAAAGCATGCTAATTATGACACCAAAGCCTCATAAGCATTTGATAATTAACCTCAAGTAGAAGAATTAACCTTGGATGCTGTCCATTAATATTAGTTCAGAGAATAGCAGCACTTGTACTTGTAATCTTCTCTATATATCTGTTTTAAATATCCCACAGGATTCATTATAAATTTTCCACATTCTCCTCTACTTGGCTAGGGACCTCAATTTTTAAAATGTGGAAATATGCTATAAAAAATTATAGAGAAGCTTGAGGTTGTACCAGCTTATGCAAACTAAGCAAAGCAAATATCAAGTTTCATCCTAAAAATCTATTTCCTACTTTTTGTTTATCATCTTTAAATCATTAAATCATTAACTCATGTTTGAACTCTACTTTAGATACACATACATGTTATACTTTGGAAACATTTTCTAAGGAGTATCAATGTTGGAAGTTTTAGCTAATCTACATATGACTTAGAAACTGTTGCATATACCTAAATTATACCATTTCCAGTGGAATATATATATATAGTAAAAATACATATATATAGTGAATTCAGAAGCTTTGAAGTAAGATTCAGTTGGTTAAAAAATACATAAAAATGAAAACAATTCATTATTTTCAAAGGCAGTAAATAATTTGCATGTTAAGAAGCCTATTTTTTCCATGCTAACTACATGCATTAGATCCCAGGGGCAAACCTAAAGAAAAAATAGGTAAATGCATCAATATTAACACAAAGAACAAAAAAAAAGTAATGTAGTACATAGGGCCTCAAGATGATATTTAGCAAAGTTAAGCTTCAAAGCAAAAAATATATATAAAATTAATATTAGAAATATAATTGTGTGTTCTAAGCAAAAGCAAAATAACTCCCAGGACATATTCCTGCATTGGCCAGTACTTTAGACCATGTGACTTCCTACTCTCAGGAAAAAGTGATATTATTATTCCTTTGCACCCAAATACCACAACAAATGTTGCTTCTCTTAATCTTGCCTTTTCTTTATCTTGATTTTCTTGTTTCCCAGTGAAAAATGGTTGAGGCTAAATGTCTTGAAATATGGTATTTCATAACTTGCATGACAAATATCAGCTCTACTCTTTAAGATGACTGGCAGTGTTTTTAGAGAATTTTATAAAATCTTATAATTTGTGCTTTTTAAAAAAGAAGCCCATTTTAATGCATAAATAAGAATGACTTGTGAGTAAATATATATTTTGAAAGTAGAAAACATGCTTGGGTAAAACTTGCTTATTTGGATAGTGTCTCAACAGAAGGCATAAACTTATCCCAATTGTATGCTTCCCATTGTAAATGCTGGACATTTTAATGTAGACTCTGACTTTATTTCCAATTCTTTAACAATAGGAACTGAATAAAGTTTTGCCTCATAATATTCACATGTACTATTAGCTCACTAAATCCTCATTGCTTCACTAAGAAGGAGATGTTGTTATTATCCCATTTTTACAGTTTTGAGAGAGTAAGACTTATCTTCATTTTATAGCTGAAAAATTAGACAAGCAACCACAAAATCTCAGAGACATACAACAGCTGTACATACATCTCACACATGTACCTGCAGGTCAGTTGTGGCAACTTAGTGTCACAAGTGTCACTCTGGGGGACAGGCAGGAAGCACAGTGGCTATCTGGAGGATGTGCTTCTCATGGCGATGGCAGAAGTCCTGGAAGGTAAGTCCCACTGCAGTTGGGATGCCTGCTAACATCCCAGCAGGCCAAGAAAATCACATGGCCAATCCCAAAGTCAAGGGGCCTCTAAGTACCCTCCACTCACCATGAGGCCATGGCAAAGATGGGAATGTATAATACTGCCAGTGGGGAGTGAAGATTGATATTAAGGTCACACAGTTAGTAAGTGGCAGAGCTTGAACCCAGGACTGACTCCAATGTCTGATTCCCCTCATTATTCTACCCAGAGCACATATAGGATTCTATTTCGCTGACCTCACTGAGAAAGCCTCTCAAATTAATGTCATCCTAAATCTTATCTCTTCATTTAGTTTCCATTAAGTAATTAATACAGATTAGTGGGCAAACACAGTAGTCCAGAGTATGGATATTAGAACCAGATGTCTGGGTTCAAATCCTGGCTGTGACATTACACACAGCTGTGTGGTCTTGGGCAACTTACTTAATCTCTCTGTGGCCCATTTTCTCTATCTATAAAACAGAGACCAGGAAAGTACCCCTATATCATTGTGCTTATATGAGGATTAAATACACTATTATACTATTTGTAATGCTCTTAGGACTATGGCTGACACTTAGTCAGAACTCTAATAAGTGTTTGTGGAAAAATGATAAATAAGAACAGGGGCATTTATTGTTTCAGGAAGATAAATATTCCTTAATACCATTTCACTTTGTTTACAGCTTTTAGAGAGGTTGGTCTCTCTGTCAGCATTCAAATGCAAAATGATTTAAATGAGTTCCACACCAGGAAACTTGTTAGGCATTTTTGTAGTCATTTCTACCCGATAAACAAGCTGCCCAAGGCTTCATCACCAACTGCTAGGATTTCATGAATAATGAAAGCACGAATATGTATTAAAGATTGTTTTCCTGTTGCATGAAAGATTAATCAATATTATGATAGGGCAGTAAGCAAAACAACAAGGAACACAGGCTGCTAAGCACAGCTAAGCATATTAATTGTTTTTGAAGGCCTACATCCCATCTTCATCTGGGGAATTAAGTAGCTGAGATCGGGCTCTTAGAATTAGAAAACAGAGACAGCTAAGGATCTAACTAAGGTGATCATTCTAGCGTAGACACCAAGCTCAGAGATGAATAACAAGGAAACAAGCCTCAGGGATGTTAAATGTTAAACTATTTCCAATACATATAGAAATTGATATTTAGCTGCATCACATCTCTCAACCTCAACGCCAAATGTGCATCAGATATAGCTATTTATGGAGCTCTTACTATAAGGCAGATACCAGGTCCTATGCCTTGCATCGTTATCACATAATCTGTATAACAATTCCCATTTTACAAATGAGGAAACTGAGACTTGAAGCCATACCTGAGCTGTTCCCGCAACTAGGTAAGTGAGAAGGCCAGAATTCAAAGGCAGGAAGTCTGACCTGGAATATGTCCTTTTTATTTTTGGCCAGTAAAAAGAATTTATTTGGGTAATGGGGGAAAGAATGGAGCTTACTGAGAAACGGGAGAGAAAGATGGAAATACACACCAAGATTTGGTACAGGCTTCTCTAGGCAAAGAGAGCCTGGAATATGTTCTTAATCACTATAAATGCTATATTCCACTCCCCAACCCTACCCCAGCCACAGAGAAAGCACTGAATACATACCAGGTGGCAGAAATGGAACTAGATCTAGAGAATGAATAACAAGTCATCCTCAATCTATTGAATCGATTAAATCCATGGGTACTCAAATTCACTAGCTGAAAGGAAATTCATAATTCATTCTTTAATTATCTATTCTTAACTCTGGCCCTGATTGATGGAGCTCCTTTTGTAACTTATGGCATTTAGAGAAAATTAAGAAATGGAGCAGCCTTCAAGATCATGTAGCCCAATTCTCCTTTTGCTTGTCAGTAATATTCCAGCCACTGTCCTAAGAGCTTTACATTTATTATCTGATTTAACCTTCTTAACAACCCTAATCGATGAGTACTGTTATAATCCCCATTTGGTAGAGAAGTGACGGTGACTTGCCCATGGTCACACAGCTAATGAGTACAGAAGATTAAATTTAGCCTAGCTGGTTCTGCCTAGAGCACCAGCTCTTAGCACCAGCTCTTAGCCTAAAGCACACACACAAAAAAAGGTAAAGAAGAGTCACTTGTGCAAGAGAAAACAGTAAGTGGCAGGGTTGATACTGTACTTATTTCTTCTGACCCAGGTTCACAGATCCTCCATTACCTCACTACATTTGAATGAATGAGATGTCTCTACATCCTGGACAGTTTAGAAAACAAAGCAAAATCTAAAAACAATATAACACTTAAATGCATTATATTGGTCTTTGGACTCCATTAAAGAGAATTTCATCAGTCATTTTATCTTTCTAATATGATTAGCTTGATAATTAATTTGCATTCTTACCCAGATACCAATTATGACAACAAAAGGATATAGCTTTAAAACACACCTAGCCGACCTTCAGATGGTTCACATTAAGATGGAAAAAAACGTTTTGAAATAACATCAAAGAATTAGTCTAAATCTTTCTTCTGCAAATTTTACTGACCAGAGCTGCCATTTCATCATGGTGAAGCTAGAAGTCAAGAACAGCAATAGGAGGAATCTCTGGCTGACAGAGAGAAACTTTCCAAGTCTACTCTGTGTGAGACCATGGAAAATGATGCTTAGAGAAGTGGTGGCTTGTCTGAAATTATCCCCTCCACTTACTTTTCAACTCATTCCCCTAGACCACCTTTTCTCCTATTCTAAATCCCAATAGGACTCACAGACTCTTTCACCCAATCATTTCCTGGCTCCTGCAAAGTTTCCTCTAGTAGTTTCATTAAGCCTGTAGGGCTAATGTGAATCATGCTTGGTATGAACACTCTCTCACCTCCAGACCTTGCATGTCTGCCTCAAAAGGTCACTTCTCTTTTAAAGTACAAATACTTGTCAATTAGCAATACCTGTGTATTAATTATTTATAGATTTTTTACTTGATGGATATTACAGAAAAGATAATCATTTTTCCTTTAAGATTAAGTATAGATCTGCCTAGAACTGTGGTCCCTAAAGTCTGGAGACATTTTTGATTGTCAGGACCAGGGAGCTGCTCCTGATAACTGGTGCATAGAGGCCAGGGGTGCTGTTCAACATCCTAAAATGCATAAGACAGTGCCTCCCCCACCAAGGAATTATCCAGCTCAAAATGTCAACAGCGTGAGGTTGGGAAACCCTGGTCTAGAGGAAAAAGAATTAGACCCCCTTGTACAGAATTTGATTGTTTACAGGAAAAGAATGTGCAAACTAGAAGGAAGCACAAAGAGCATAATCAAACTCTCTCTGCTGACATGGAAACCAAGACTCAGAACTTAAAGACCGTGCGTGCCTGAAGTGCTGCAGCTGGTCAGCACAGAGGAAGCTCACGTCAACCGAGGACCAGTGCAAGGCACATTCTGGTTACTCTGCCCATAAAATAGAAATCTGATGAATGGATGAACGTTGCTTTAGTAATTTTTCAAACAAGAAACAATTTAAAATCCTTGAGTTGTAAAGCCTGTACCTATGTTAGGCAGCCTATAAAATGCTCCCCTGTCATATCCCCATTTCATGTCCTTGTGTGATCATGTCCTTTGTGAAATCTCCCCATAAATGTGAGCTGGACTTACTGGCTTGCTTCTGACAGATAGAATACGGCAGAAATGACAAGATATCACTTTCGAGATTGGGTTTCAAAAAGACCCTGGCTTCTCTCCTGGACACCCTCTCTCTCTCTACCTCTGTCTCTCTGGGGAGCCCGGCTGTCAGGGAGCTGGGGCACAGATCCTCCGCCATTCAAGTCTTGCGGTGACTGCAGCCCCTGCAAACACCTTGATTACAGCTTCGTGAGAGACCCTGAGCCAGTGATACCCAGTTTAGCCACAGGTGGGTTCCTGACTCACAAAAACTGTGAGAAAAAAATGATCCTGTGTTCTTGTTAATGGGAGAAAGTGTGAGAGGGGGAGGGGTGGGGTATATGGGAATCCCTTATATATTTGATATGACATTTATGTAACCTAAAGCTTCTTTTAAAATAAAAATTTTTTAAAACCTGAAAAAAATAAATTAACGTGTGTTATTTTAAGCTACTGGGTTTGGGATAATTTGCTAATATCACAGCAAAAAAAAATTAATAATCTTGAAGTTATTTTAAAAGGAGCAGAATAGTTCAAGTGTTCATGTATTTTTAAAATCCAAGAACAGAGTTTTCAAACCATCTTGGAATCATCTTATTGGCTCAATCCTAGAATCACGTCATTCAGCCTGGACCTATTCTGGGCATATTAGCTACTGATGAAACCAACTTAATTTGCATGTTTTTTAACTCTCTGAACATTACAAAAAAGAAAAAGAAAAAAAAAGGAAAGAAATATTTGTTGTCCATAATTCCTATTGTGCTTATGAACCAGAAGAAAATTTCACTTACCCAAAAGAAATAACACATCTAGTTGGTACTATTTTTTCTCGTGTCTAATGTATTTGCAGAGGAAATACTGTGGACTCCCTAGAGATACTGAAAAAATACTTTACTACCCCCAAGTGGACATATAAGTTATATTACAGAAATAAATATAAAATTGTTATTGTCTTCCAAAAAATGATATACAATGATTATCCATCTGACTCAGGATCTCAGAGCTGGGGAGGAATTTAAAATTTAGCTAGCATTAGAACTGGTGATATATTTGAATTCTCTCTGTAATCCATCTTACGTTTGCATTTTAGTTATGTAAGCTTGCTTCCTACGGACAGCATTCTTTTTGCAGACACCTCTATTTAAGTTGTTCTAGTAAGTCTTCATTTCTCTTGGCAAAACTGTCTGCAAACCATGTGGGACATCTCTTGTTATCTATACCAATCTTAATGTTCTTAGGAATTTCCAGAAAAGGAGGCACCACAACTTTCTAGATAGCGTATTCAATTAACTCAGAGAACTGGACTTTAATCTTTTGGGTGTCTAACTCTAAAATGCCCTTCAATTATTATTTCCCTTGTGAAAATGACCCAATCAATCCTGACATAGTTGTAAAGATTCATATTTTCCTAGGTCTCATTTGTGAGTCATATCTTTGAGAGTTCAGTTTTATCAAAATTTCAAACTAAAAATCTAAATCAGTTGCCTCTCTGTGTCATAGGTTTCCCAAAAAGATATGAAGGATGATTTTGAAGAAAAAATGCAAGCCTAGTTACAAGCTGGAGTTTTATTTCAACCCTCTATGCTGACTTGGGCAGGACTACATGTCATCATAAAATCTCCTTTTGTTTCTCCAGGTAATGTTAAGAGAACATTGTTTCTCAAATTATGGACAGTAGACTACCTGCTTTGGAAACATTCAGTGAGCTTGTTAAAACCATGTAGGCTCCTAACCCCAATGCAGACCTTTTGAAATGGAATCTCTGCAGTGGAGAGCAGGAATATGAATAATTACTTCCCAGGCAATTCTTATAGGTCTAAAGTTTGAGAAACACTGGTATAAGCCAATCTTCTCCAAAGGGTGATTCGCAGATTGGCTCTCACCATAAATTCTGTGAAAAACAAAGGATATTGAAGCCAGACTAACTAGGGAAATTCAGCAAATTATAGGGAAAAGATATGCTACAGCATCCGCTCACCATATCCCTGGCCACCCCTATCACTTGCAAAGAGGATTTTTTATATATTGGGTTGATCAGAGCTCTGGAATATTGATGGGCTATGATTACGCTCGTATTAATCACTGTGCCTTAAAAGCAGGAACAAGGCTCTGCTCCCTCTCCCATACTTCCATTTAGAGACTGCTTCTTCTGCGCGGATGTGGTCATTCTCTTGTCTTCCCACCTCCTCCATACATATGTTAGGCTAGGGCCTGCTCTACAGACCTGTCATGTTGTTCCCATCCATCCCTTCAACTTCCTTTATCCATGAGCCTAGCCTGAGGTGGTCATATTTCAAGATTTAAATCTGGGGGCCGGCTTGATAGCCCAGTGGATAGGGCACCGGCATACCACATGGGAGGCCCTGGGTTCGGTTCCGGGGACCTCTCCTAGCAGGCAGACCGCCTTGAGAATGGCAAGCCGCCGTGGGCAGGCCAGAGCCGCCGTGGGCAGGGCAAAAAACTGCCACGGACAGGGCAAAAGCCGCCACGGGCAGGGCAGGTAGCCCGCGAATGGAGCGCAGCCAGCCACCCGCGAACTGAGAGTCGGCCGTGAATGGAAGCAGAAGCCGCCCACAAG
>PVKH010001572.1:0-30026 GCA_004027955.1 Chaetophractus vellerosus
AGAGAACAGCTACCGGCTTATTAGGAGCACTGACACTGCAGAAGTTATTTCTTAATGAAGGTACAAGGGACAGCATAAATATTACCATTAAGCAGAGTGGATGTGAATATCTGACTGCTTTCTTATTTTTTGTTCTTTTGTACCAATTCCATTTCCAACGTGTTTGATTCCTAACACTGATGCTACAAAGCTATTATGAACACACTGTCTGAATACTTAACGAAGTAAACAACAAGCAAAATGGCTCATCTTTGGTGCCCCCAGTTAGGATCCCAAACTGGATACAATTCAAGGTGTGAACAAGTGAGCTAGGAAGTAATGAACCTGCAAAGTCAAGGTTCTGAGAAATTATCGGGCATCCCATATCACACCAGTTCAAATTTATCACTCATTATCTCTTGTACTGGCAAGGTGCAGGCCCACATGTTGGTACCCCTCTCAATTCTTGTCCTCCAGCCTTTCTTTTTTCCCTTTCCATTTCTAGATAGCTAATTTAAGACAATTACTACTTGTGAAACAACTCACACCCACAGATAACCCCTTCCTTTTACTCTTAGAAAACTGCTGACCTATAAAAGCCCTCTAAGCCCTAAAATATGCTGAGATTTCAAAAATAAAAGGCTTTTCCTAACACACACACATACTCTCACTATGCAGGATACTAACACAGCCACCTTACCTGCTTGTTTTTACCAATGGTTTAATACTGGTTCAAATGCCCTCAAAGAAACAAAACAACCCTTCCCCCACATATACACACATATAATTTAATTTGAAACCAATTCCTTGGTTGATAGGACAGCTTCTAGCTCACAAATATCGTTATGGATTTGCACAACATTTATGCTTTCTCAAGGGAAAGGTACTTGGTTACCAATGGAGGTCCGCAAGGTTTGAATTTTTTTTTCAGGTTCAATGTTGGAAGTTTTGTATTTTTCTAATATGAGAATCATTCTTTGCATCTGTGAAGAGGAGAAGCCACTTATGGGAAGCTGGTCCATTTTGGTTTTCTTTCCATTTATATATGCACATATACTTGCAAATAAGCATATAGACACATTTGTTAATACCAAATAAGGACAGGTGCAGAAATCCAGAAACACATACACTAATACTCACACTCACATACAGTCTCTCTCCCTCTCTCACACAAACGTACCTTTCCATAAATCTATCAAATGGATGGAGGGATGGACAGTGAGCAATAAAAGGTTGACTTTGCTTTCAAAAGGGGAATTGGCCAATTCTGTACAAGATGGCCTAATGACTGGAAAATAGTGAGATGAAAGCTTGAGAATATAAGTTTATGCCTCTTCCTACCCCCCCAAAACTCCAAGGACATCGGGAAAAAAGTACTGCATTGCAGCATTTGCCAGCGCATACTGGTTTGTCTAGCATCCACTGGCTAGCTCAGCAACAAATGTACATACCTAGTGTTCAGTCATATAAATTAAGTGTCTGGTGGCCACAGATCCTTGGAACTGATGAAGAAATTTGTCAAAGCCAAAGTACCTCTGTCCATGTATAATGACCTCTAACAAGATCGCCATTCCTTATTTTTGATACACAAAGATAATTTGTTACAGTTTTTTTTTTTAATTTAAATAAGGCATTCTGATGCCAAGGACTAATTGAAACATCATATCACCTCATGAAAAGAATAGTATTTGGTCCACATACAGGAAGAAAATTCGGAAATTCCACCCAAAATAAGGATGTAAGTGCAAAGGGAAGAAATAAAACCAAAGAAAAGAACTGACCCCGAGGAAACCCCTTCATGGTTCATAGTAACGCCAAATTAAAGGAAAATACTTCAATTCATCAACAAATTATTTTACAGATATGAAACACAACACAGCACCATTCATGCAATTACTTCTAGATTTAAATTTCAAATAGATTATCCCCAATAGAAATGCTAAATTTAAAATATCTGAAGCCTAACTTGTCCCAAATCCCATTTCGAGACAGTTTAGAACCTCAATACAAACATGTAGCTTATTTTCTCTTTCTCTTTCTTTTTAAAAAAGTATTCCATTGTTATTAAACTCACAACAATCTGGCCTTACTCCCCTAACAAAATCCTTTAATATTCAAAGGACTAAGGAAGGGCTAGAGGGAGTTTTTAAAAAGTTTTAAGGCTTTGCACAAACTATCAAACTGAAGCAAGCCCATCTATAACTGGTCAGGAGGATGACTTGAATGAATGGCAGTTAGGAATGAATGGGACTGAGATCACAAATGAATGGTTAAGATGTTTGTTAGGTTTTTTAAAAATGAGGTATTAAAATAGCTCTTGTCAATCACTGATTCTCAAACCAATTTTTCAGCGATTTCCCCATCTTGTTCATTTTACTCTTTAAAAATTTTAAATATTAAATGATTTAGCTATTATATTACTATGAGATATATGGACATTCTGCACATGAAAATCGAGCTGCAGTCAGGTTGATTTTGCAGAAATATTTCCAATCAGAGCTTCATTTCCTATTAAATGCACACTCAGCCCTGTGCTTCCACAAAGGCACACCTCCACAAGCAGGTAGTAGGCATTAATATTTTTAAGACAAAGAAGCAAGAAAGGTCAGCAGCAGAACCACGTGTCTCTTTTTACAACCCGAAACAAGATGAAAATTCTTATGGCAATTATTTCCCCCTAACTGAAAAATTTTCAGAAAATAAAAAGAAACTATTTTAGAGATACTCAAAGAAACTGTTCTA
This sequence comes from Chaetophractus vellerosus, assembly GCA_004027955.1. Lineage (NCBI taxonomy): Eukaryota > Metazoa > Chordata > Mammalia > Cingulata > Chlamyphoridae > Chaetophractus > Chaetophractus vellerosus. Next base: position 2,722 of record PVKH010001572.1, read on the forward strand.
TTTTTAAAGGCAATGTATGTTTAAGCATAGGCAATATGAGAGCAAGGTTCAAATGTATGACAAAAGATAAGTTTATTTATTTTTTGTCCAAAACAAATTTTAAAAATTCCCCCCATAAGAAGACAAAGCAAAAAAGAAGCAGCTGCAAGGAAAAAAGAATGGGGGGTGGGTGGGTGAAGATTTGCAAGGCAGACAGTAAAAATTAAGAGTACTTTCAATAAAGCTTATTAGATTTCCTAACCTTTTAACATAATTCAGTATTTTTTAATCTCTCATTTTTTTTACTTAAAATTAGCTACCTGATCATGTATCTATTTTGTGTCTCAAGAAGGAACCATGACAGATCACTGTTTCAGTTGATTTTACACTATCTCCTATTTACCCGAGTACTATACCTTTCAGTCCTTCTGGTACTTACCATCATTGGAAAAAGAAACTACTAGCAAACCACACTTGGAGAAAAAGGGAGAGATGCCCTCACCCAGAGCACGTGTGGGTCCCAGACATTTAGACACACTAAAAAAAAAATCAGCTTTTCACTCAATTTATGCCAAGATACCTAACTGAAAGCAATGGTTGTGAGGGTACAGCCTGACGGATCCTGTGGCTGGAGGAGTGGGGAGGAGGGAAGCAAAGCAATAGGCGAGAATACACCCTTCATTTATTATTTTTTAAAGTAATTTCTACTAAGCATATGAAATGAGAGATACAACGAACTCCCCAGAACTGTAGTACCAACCTCTGATTTAGTAAAAATACCAATATCACCTAACATGAAATCATTGCTTAGGGTAAATCTATTCTGTCTAAATTTCTCTTATGGATAGTTGCTGGAAATTTCTAAGAAATTATCTGCAGAACCTATCAGCTGTGGGAGTTCACTATTATGCTTCCGTCAACTTCATTCAATATAATTTACATTTTTTTTCAAATGGCCTCGCAGGATTCCTTGCGATTTTTCACACGTACAATTTCACAGCAGGGAAAAGGGGGAAAGAGAAAACAAAAAGCAAGATTCCCTACCCTCCCTTCCCCCTATCCTTCTCTGTGTGTGTTTTTTAACCACCACCCCCCAAAAGAAACAGGGGAGACAGAACAGATGCTTAAAAATAGATTTCTAAAAATCACTGTAAACCAGAGTCAGAAATGTAATTAACACCTATTTATAAAGAATAATTAAAGTTGGGCCAGCCACAAAGAACAGCAGAGATAATCGAGGTCCTGTCCCCCCACCCCCCTTTTTTACACTGTTTGCAGTGTGTTCTCATGATAGCCACCTGCTCCCTACTCGGCTTCTCCTCTGTTCGTTTCCCCGGCAACCTTTCATTGGGTTTTCCTCCCAGCTATCGCTTTCAGTTGGGCTGCTCGGTCTAATCTTATTTGTTTTACACCCATCAAAACAAGCAGCCAGACAAAGGCAATCCTCTAAGAATGGGGGAAAAGACCACAGCTTTGTTATAACATCTATGCAGAGCGAAAAGTCCTCCCCAGGCTTTTCTAGAGCAAAATGAGCGAGATGGATATGAATTTGCAGCCTACCCCCCATACCCAGTTCCGAACCCCCATGTGAAAGCTACTGCCTAGTGAAAATTCAAAGTCAAAGTGGGCACTCGTGGCATTTGATCAAGCCATTTTGTGCCGTATCTTCAGGGTCAACATCCGGCAACAGGAGCGGCACTCAAGGAGTTCCCCTGCTTCTTTTTTCAGAAAAAGATGATGCTAAAAATAGATTTACTACTTTGGCAGAAAGGTTTTCCACTTCCCCTTCCACATTCAAAAGTCCTGTTTCACAATCACATCTGTTGGTACTGAATCTCACCTCCTCCACCCCTCATTCCCTGCCTTCCTCATCACTCCTAGCATGAGACTGAAAAGAAATGTGCCTTTAACTTTAACAGTCGTGTAATTCAGTTGAAGGCTCGCAGAGGCGGTGGACACGGCAGCCAACAGTGACGGTGACATTGTGATTGTCAAAAAAGACATGAACCTTGCTTGGCTAAAATGTGTGTTAGATGGAAGAGGCAGTGTTGCCGTGCATGCACGCAGTGCCATTACATTTGGAGATGTATTCTGGTTTCCAGAAAAGAGAAACACTAATAAACACTCACACACACACACACACACACGCAAACGATCTGCACAGTGATTTATGATGCACAGTCCACCATCCTTACAGACACACACACACACCCCCCCATGGCTGGAACCTCCAAGCTGCCTTCCTTTTTTTTTCACTTACCATCTTCAAGCCATTCCACTCCATCTGTGATCAGAAGAAGATGGACCCTCACACAGTGTGTCAAAAGCAGAAAGGAACGTTATGTAAAAGCTGACATTCCTTCTTACAGAGCTGCTGCCCAGAGAAGGAAGCAACAACTCAACACACCAGGCACCGCTACACATACAAGCCGCCTCCTCTTTTTTATGAGGTCATGACAGGAAACTCTTTGAAATACAAGATGCAGCATTTACTGAAGCCCAAATAAATCACTCTTTTTGCCGTTTTGACTGCGTAGTCCCCTGAAACACCACTGCCCATCTCAACGCTCAGTATCCAGGAGATGCCTCTCGAGGTTTAAATTTCCAGCACGTAAATGGAGAGATCCCTAACCCTGCTGCATCCACCCCCAGCCCCACAAAACCCAGGCACGTAGACAAATCCCCCCCCCCCCCAAAAAAGAAAACCCTTCTTTTGCCATTTGGTTTCATGTAATATAACCTTTCAACAAACGAGCAATTATTTCCGCCCACCCCCTCTGCCTTTATTTTGAAGGGAAAATTGACAACAACCTTAAAAAAAATGACAATCTATCTCCCCAATGCTTTTCAATAAAAGGACCTACCCGCACTCTCTACACAAAAGAGATAGTAAATATAGGAACCAAACAGCAGCAGAGAACTAAACTCTTGTGCAAGCATAAGACTGGCCAAGGTGTAGATGCCTTTCTTCCCTCCAGCAACACAAACAACAGATTATAAATCTAGTCATACCTACCATAACCATTCTTATTGGCAAATATTGGGTCTCGCAGAGCTTCGACTCTTCTCTTAAAATTTGCAAGGTTTCAGAATATAATTTTTAAGTGACTACTATTGTTATATATTTATATATATATAAAGATCCACAAAACACAATGTGGATGATTGTAAAGTAAATCAATTATTTTGGGGAGTAGGGGGAGATAAAGAAAAAAAAGAAAGAAAGAAAGAAAAGGAGCAGTGAGCTGAAACCCCCGATTCTAGGATGTAGATAAGAACAACTGAACAGAGCCTTGCTGAAATTGGCTCGAAGCTTCCCCTTTTTACATCCATTTATGGGACCATCTGTCAGCCGAAGGCAGGATCTCATTGGCTGGGGAAACGAAGGGAGGCGTTTCAACATCAGGTGCTATTTAAATTAGCTACTGCCAGATTGACGATGTTAATGATTTGGTGACCTCTACAACAACAGAGACCAGATTTCTGAACTGCTTCTTGTGTCTGGTAATTAAGGCCCGGCTGAAGCAACAACAGCCACATTTGTATTTTTACCATTTCCCTCCTCCCAGCTCAAAAGTACTGTAACAACTGCAGGTCACTGGCGGCTTGCAAACCTTTAGCAGTGGGAGGGTCCTCCCTTTCCCGTGTCCCCAGGGTTGCACCATCCCATCTCTGATGGAGGGCTTTTCCGGTCCAGAATATTTTCAACCACCTTATCTTTTTCGACAGTTGCTTTCTAGAGAAATGCATATTTAATGATCTGCCTCTAGGCTTAAAGATACAACAAAAGCGCTTTAATGTGCTAATACATCTACATTTTAACTTTATTATTTTCCAATATTGCTGATTTTTAGTAAGTAATGCTCCTTCTGCAGCTACCATGGCCAGCGTTTCAAAAGGAAGCAAGTTTGAGATTGCACTTGCTCAGTGAAGTAGGTTCACACAAGTTTACCTCAGAAAACTGTTCCTTAATAAACAAAAAGGAAAACAATGGGGGGTGGGGAGGGCAGCTGTCAGCCTCTTTCTTTCTGCCTCTGTCTTAGATTTTCAAAACAGAAAATGATAAATGATTTATTTAAATGAAATTATTTCTCAACTTGGATTAGGGGAATGATCTGAATTTTTAAAAAATCCACTAAAACACATTCTCCCTTTGCTTACCTTACAACTATAGAGAAAGGTAAAGCATGATTTGACAACAGTCTCATCTCATAAACTGTGCAGAATGCCATTCTTGCTTCACTGAACGAGTGATTTTACTTCTTTCCTTCAAAGGATGCCTTTTATTCCTTTGGTCCCTTAGACTTTCAAAGAGACATTTAGCAAGTGTGTGGTGATATATACAAACTGTCTGCCTATGTTATACATTTCAAACCTCTATGCTACCAATCCTTCAGTAGTATATTTTTTGTTTTGTTTTGTTTTGTTTTTTACTTGGCTTACCTGAGGAGTTTATTCTTTACACCTACTCAAAAGTCTACAATGTATCACTATTTCTTTAATTCATAATTTAATCTATTTGTTTCCAATGAATACACAGAGGTAACAGATATTATCAAAGACATAATTCAACATATTCTTTAATCTTTGGCTGGAGTTGATGATGAGACGGGACTAGGCAGTGTGGAAATATAGGCCGAAAAACATGCTACACTTCTGGGCTGCAAAGTCCAAGAATAAATTGTTTTGTGAAAATTTATTATAAAAGAAAATAATTTAAAAAATTTTGAAAGTAAAACTATTCTCTCTCCAAGGTACTATTTCAAGAAATACACAGATACACACACACATACTTTCAAAAATACAGATACAACAAAATACAACATGTATTCGGTATATGAACTGTTAGACTTGTATAAAAATAATTTCAGCTATTAGAAATGAAAATACAAAAAATAGAAAAGTAGAAATGTTAAAAATATAACCCTTTCAAGTGGAGCAACACTGAATTAAGTAAACTTTTAAAATATTTTCTTTAACAAATGAACAAAGTCCTATGAGTCCAAGTAGTTCTACAGTACCTCTTGTGCTGTGTACTAAGGATGAATTCACAGGTTAAGTATTCTAAATGGCTCAAAATATGTATACAAGGCAAGTAAGTACATGTGCCCCAAATCAACAACAGAACCTCTGAGTGTGAGCTCACCAATATCAAAATATTGTGAAAAGTAAACATTAACATAATGATGACAAACACACAAATAAAAACAGCTCGCTTGGAACAAAATGTTTACTCAGTATTTCTTTGAAGATTGATTTTTAAAAGACAGAAATTTTTAAGTTTTTCTCCCATCCATACTAACCTCAGAACACTTAGAGAGCTGTAAATTAACATTAGGTCTATCAAAAGATCTTCTGGCCGCTTTTCTGAAATAGTGACTGTATTTTAGAGTATAAATAATTAGCAGTGCTTGTTAGGCTAAAAAATAAAATTTCTTGCACTTTGTATATTGATCACTTCTCCAAAAACCTCCACGCTGAAGTCTTTCAAGGGAATCCTCAAACAAACGCACAAATGTCCTCAGAGGCCTTTTCTCTAAAGACAAAGGCAGGATCCTATTGTTGGGAAAAGTCAACCTTATTATTGCATTTCCAATAGTACCATTCATCTTTCAGAGTGAGGGGCTGACCGCTACATCAGTGGTATGACATTTGTAAAGCAACAGATTCTCAATATATTATCTCAAGAATCACGCAGGCGAGTCTCCCAGTCATGCATGATTTTTTTTTTCCACAATCCTCCACCACCACAGAAAGAAACTTGTCTCACTCAAGCAGTTAAGGCAACCTAAAAATGATATCCCAGATCTGTGGGGCTGCCAGCGCCGCTGTATCGCTCTTACCATAAATGAGCAGTTTCTTGACTCATTAATAACAATTTCCCTTAAAAGAAGTAATCTCATATCAGTCAACCCCTCGCCACCATGCACACATCCCAAAGGTTGCAGATATCTCAGCATCAGTCGCCGGCAGCCAGCTTTCCCATACAGAGTCCAGATGGACTGTACCAGAAGCCAATTCAGCGTTAATAACTACCTACTCCGCGCAGTGGAGAAGCCTTACGTGGCACAATGGGCTAGGAAACAGCAGCCGGCTGATACTGCAAATAAAAAAAGACAACCAAATTCTCCAAAAGCACTGAAAGGAAGGAACTGAAATGGAAGCGTGAATTGTATTTCCCTGACTTCCATGAGGGGGAAAAAAAAAAGAATCCTTCATAAACATAGAAAAAAATGGAGAGAGGAGGAAAACAAAAAACAAAACAAAACAAAAAAAACCCAGATGCTGCCCAGAAAAAAGTGACAAAATATTACCTCATTATTTAACAAAGCAGCATTAAGCGTCCTGCTGATTTCAAACATCTTGCCACAGATTTTGTTTTAAGAGAAACAGAAAGAATCCTTTGCAAAGCACTCCGTCTGCAAAGGGTTCTTCAATTTTCTTGCGCACCACGGAACAGTCAATATATTATTTCCCTAGAGTTCGCACATTAAAACCTCTAGTCAGTGAGCTGAATTTTCCCCTTATCTCACACACAGTAGACTCCTGTTATATGTACTGCTCTCTTTGCAAGAGCAGCCTGCCCCAAACATGGCTGGTGTTTAAACTACTCTTTAAAGTAACAGTTCTCTATATAACCACCAGGTGGGTAGAGTGCACAGATTCAAATGAACCGTCGTAAAAGATTGTCTACCCACCCCCACCCCCCTTGGAATAGCTTTTGGGTGTAGGATGTGACATGAGAAACGCCAGCATCCTAACAAGCAAGATTGTCTCTCACTGTATCTTGTCAAAATAAATAAAATTCCTTCTCCTGCCTTATTGCGAGGAAACAAAAAACAAAACATCACCACCAATTCTAATAAGAACTGTGAAGAATGAGACACACACAAGCTTTGTTTCATTCAGCAACTGATGAACAAGAAAATCCAATCAACCCAGAGCAAGGAGAGCAAGGGGCAAACCAAAGACCCATCGAAATATTTTCCTTTGGCAAAAAGATAAAAATATTCACACGTATGTGATGAAAACCCAATTCAAAAGTGTGCATATGGATATACCACATATAAGATGGAGGCAAGAGTTTAAGGGTGCAACTTTTTTCTTCTAAATAAAACATTAGATCTTTCATGGGAAGGAAATAATCAAACACTTAAAAGTAAAGATACTGAGGGAAAAACCACAAAATCTTAAGTAACTCTTTTTAAAAAGACAATTATGTGAATAGTTATAACAACCACAATAGCAAAACAATCACATGTCTCTATCCAGTGCTGTTCTTTTCCCCTAAGATCTGCCTCGAAGTGGAACATTTCTGGCATATACTATTTTGGATGTATAGCTAACTTGGCGTCTCCTTTGTACCACGCTATTCCAATTAATCTGCTCCTCTGCCAGGAATAGATAGAATGTCCCAAGTTGAAAGCGCCAAGTGATAGGGAAGAGGGGGGTGTTAAAAGGATATAGAACCACCTGGACAAAAAGAAATTATATCACTTATACTGTTTTATGGCCTGGTTTTAAGGAGGGTCTTATTACTTACAAAGCATGCATGCACCATTCTATGTTCCCACATGTCTAAAACAGAAACCACACACACAGATACCTGGGATTTTGTTTCTTGGCTGGACAAAATTAAAGCCCTGGAACTTCCACATCGTCCTGCAAACACAGATGTCGACACTAGTATTTTTCCAGCCCATGCAGGCAACATTCAGCCACACACAACACGGCCTTGTCTCCTTCATCTTTTAAGTCAAGGCTGCATCACTTAATACCATTTAACCTCCTCGCATATATTAAGTTTCAAGTGACAATTTTTAACTGGGGAGTGAGAAGGAGGAGATGCTCTCATCAAATTCTGGTTGTATGAAACAAGCTAATTTGTACACTCACCATATGTCTTAAACACTAATTAAAAAATGTCACTTTCTTCAAACATTAAAATGTAATCAGCCTAGTAAATAAAATATTCTTGAGTTTTCTTGCCTTGGTGATAATTTAAAGAGTGTTTATCTCAAGGTAACCTCTCTATTTTGATTACCAATGAAGACTTTTGATTTGAAAAGGGAAAAAAATGATATTGGGGGTTGGGGACAGTGAGAAGAGAAAACCACTACTGTACGTAGCTGCACAAAGGAAAATAAGATAAAGCACGTTTTTAAGGATTCGATAGTCTTGTTACCCTAGGGCAAATCCAGCCAATCAATACCACCCATTGACAGTCTACCATCTGCCATGCTACCCAGCGATGTGGCTAAACAGACCTGTTCCATATGACCGTAGCCGGCTCATTTTCAGTCGATTAGGGCAGTTCCAGAGCATTCACGTGCAACAGCACAAAACTCCAAGTCAGATTGAACCTCTCTTCATACCAGTTCCGCCGAGCACAGCTGCAGACCTTTTTCTCCTGTTCTGAATGTCTGGATTACCTCTTCTTGCTTCTCAATTGAATTAGCAAAATGGGGTGGAAAGGTAGAATGAACACTCACATGTCCACACACATACATTTAGATAATTGCTGGCCCTTCTTCACTGTCACGCAGAAATCAGGAATTCCACGTGCTTTGCCCTAATATGATTATGGCACACCATTTAAATAGCATCACCAGTGACTATGACCTGACATTTTCCTGTGGTTCAATTTCTTTTTATCCTATCCCTCTTCCCTTGAAAAATAGAACTAAACTCCTGACATTTCTTCCTTTAGGAAAAATACAATCAGCCCACCCAGACAATAGTATACTGAATTTAAAGGCTTTATATAAAATTTAAAGCTTAATTTTCCTTTGTTGGGTTCTTGTGTTAGTTTTTGTCCTTTTTTTTTCCTGTAGAAACATTAAATCAAATTTTTATAGGAAAATGTGAACATACCACAGAGGAAAGAAATACGCACCAGACTGACACAGAGTCTACCAGAAGGAAAGATCAGAAATTCACTGCCGATGTTCTATTAGAGATACACGACCTGACCATGTGATGTCTTTCTCCTTCCTACATAGTTTCATCTAGCATGGATTGTGGGAAAGAGCTAGAAGAATGCTACTGAAAAGTGATAAATGGATGTCTAGTCCTCTGAAATTGCTAAGTCTTCACCTGGGCAGCTAAACTGACCTAACAGTAGTTTCACACTTAATCTTTACTTTTCTTTTTTTTTTTAAAGATTTATTTTTATTTATTTATTTCTCCCCTCATCCCTCATTGTTTGCACTCACTGCCTGCTCTCTGCGTCTGTTCATTGTGTGCTTGTCTTCTTTTTAGGAGGCACCAGGAACCGAACCTGGGAACTCCCATGTGGGAGGGAGGCACCCAATGGCTTGAGCCACCTCTGCTCCCCATTTGTTGTGTCTCTCATTGTGTTTCCTCGTATGTTTCTTCATTGTGTCATCTCGTTGCATCATCTCATTGTGTCAGCTCGTTGCGTCAGCTAACTGTACCAGAATGTCGTGTCAGTTCACTGTCTTACTTGTCTTCTTTCAGAGGCATTAGGAACTGAACCCAGGACTTCTCATGTGGTAGGCAAACTGCTTGAGCCACATCCGCTTCCCTCTTTTTCTTTTCATACTCCTAAGCCTATGCTAGAACAGCAGCTGAAAGCAGGTTTCTTTCCAGAATCAATGTACACTTTTTCAAATGTGCCTTTGACTGCACTCTTAAAGCAGCAGGGTGTCTTTCTGGGAAAGAAAATTTTAAGGACAGGAAAACTGCCTTACTTAGAAAACTCTGAAAAAGGTAAATACACATATATCTAAGCAATCTAATTTAGGTGGAGTCACTCTTTGAACTTTTCACTGATATATTTTTCATCATAGCTCAAGAAAACTCAGCAGGGTCCACACAGGGATTTCTGAAGATCCCTGCATTAAGCAATTTGATGCCTTTTCATTTCAGTTCAGATGAACTTTACTAAAAATTCTAAAATAAGTGAAAACCAAAGAAACAAATATAAATTTTTATAAGTCTAAGACCACTGTGCAGATGAAGTATGGAGTAGCTATTCATATTATTAAAGGATATTAGTATTTAACCAATTTAATACAATTTTGAAAATAATTCAATATGGGGTTTTAAAAACTTCTGGATTCATTATAATTTCATGAATACCAATAAAAGAATAGATATTTTGTAAAAGTCAAGGAAGGTACATCTGTGGAAGGAAGAGAAGGAAGAGGAGGAAAGGAAAGTGATGCGGAGGCGAGACGTGGTAGAGGGGGAAGGGAAAAAGAAATAGAGAAAATATAGGATTATAATGTGCGAATAGAAAATGCTATCTTCAATTGAGAGCCTACTGTATACCAAACATTGCACTAGGCATTTGATATGCACAATCTCATTTAACATCACAGTAGTGACAAATTTTATATGTAAGCATACTTCTAGAAAGTTTTCCTCATCTACAAGTAAGATCTTCCCACTATCATTTCATAGAAGTACATGCTTAGTAAAATACTTATTGCAGGAATGAGAAAGATATGCACAGACCAGAAGAGAAAAGAAAAGAGAAGGTAGAAGGTATGCTCAATTTTGTCTCAACTAAAATTGACTAAGAGATTTTTCTATTTTGTGCTTAGCTAGGTATGTCCTGAAGATGTGTCTCATTTAATCTATGATTATGATAAGGCTGTAAATTCAGAGTGGGGGCGATGCAAAGGATTAAAGCTAGAAAACAAAAAATTCTAGAAGCAAATTTAATATCTGATTGATTTGTATGTGCTCTCTACCCCTACCCCCATTCCTTCTTCTAGACCTGGGAAAAGTCCTTATATACAGTAGCAGCTCAGCCATCATTAGTTGAATGAATTTCTATGTCCTTAGCCCCTTTAGCACAGAACTTGGCTCCAGGAAGTATTCATTCATTGGGGAATTAATGAAGAGCAACTGTTTCACCCATCATCACCTTAAACACTATCCCACGATGTATTTCATTCAATTCAACAAGGGGTCACTGAACACCTTCTTAGGGGAAAATGATATGCTAGGCTCCCTAAACACCGGTTTCCTCATCTGTGAAATGGGTACAATGATACTTCCCTTGAGTATCACTGCCAGGATTAACAGAGACATAGGGTTGGTGGAAGCAGCATTCTAAATGGTAGCTATTATTATTAATAATATGGAAAATTGAAAAAGAATGCATGGTTAAGTAAGTTCAAGATAATCAATTTTGTTGAGGAAAATAAGATGCAAAGACTCTCAAAATAATTATAGAATAAGACAATAATAACCAATGAAAGCTAAGTGGTTTGTTCCAGTTCTAACAAATGCCTGCTGCCAATAAACATTTACTTAGCGCTGAGGGCAAAGCTCAGTATTAAATTCTTAGTGTGAAGAATAAAAGGAAATATAAGTCATCATTCTCACCTTCAAGTAGCTTACAATCTGGTTGAGAAAGAAGCTTCCCTTTTTATACAAGAATCCTGATAGTGTAAGGAAGAATGGAAAAAGAATAGTATCAAAATTAAGTATGAAAGGATAGTCGATAGGGGGATGCCATCTGGAGTGATGGGGGAAGGCTTTATGGCAGAAGGTAGAATTGAGGCTAGGCTTAAAGAATGATAGGATTTGGCTAAGAAAATGAAGATATTTCATTCAAAAGCAGGAGGTTGAAAGGTAAAGCATAAGGACATTTATATTACTAAAAGGAAAGCTAAAAAATGTAACATGGGACTGTATAACATAGTGAAACCTCATGTAAAATATGAATGTAAGTGCTATTGCATATATAAGACTGTTTTTGCAAAATATAAATACAAATAAACTAGAAAGAAGGAAAGAGAATAGGAGCTACATACGGCAGGGGATGCATGGAGAGATTGAGGGGTGATAAGTTTTGTTTGTTTGTTTGGTTTTTGTTTTTATTATTATTATTATTGGAATAATGAAAATGCTCTAAAAATGATAGGCATGATGAATGCACAACTTTGTGATTATACGAAATACCATTGATTATACACTTTGGATGGATTTATGCTTTATTAATATGTATCAGTAAAATTTATTTGTTAAAAAAAAAGCAGGAGGGTGGGTAGAAGGGAAAGGTGATATTGACTGCCTAGCTGGACTCTAGTACATGATCTCAGGTCGTCTCTGAGGTTTTCTCTGAATCTATTCCAACCTCATATTTTTAAAAACCATAAACAGTGGAATATTATGGTGACTGTGGGAGAACAGACCTCTTATTTCAGTAAGTACTTTTATAAAAGGAAAGGGAACTAATATTTATTGAGCATCTACTATGTGTCAAACACTCCTCTAGGCATTCTGCCTATAAATATCATTTAATGTTACCACTCTAAGATTTCCAATAATGAAACTAAGGATTAGAAGATTAAATGATTTTCTCAAGATTGCACAGCTACTAAGAGGTAAATTTAGGTTTTAAACCTATATACACTCAACCTCAGTCCACAATCTTTTCACCATAACATGCTGCCTTATACAGAAAAGTGAGAGCATATAAAAACTTAAAATTTTTTTCTGTGTTAGTCTATATTCAGGAATAAGCATTCAAAATAATGTCTTTGACATTTGCTGACATTTAAAACAATATTAACAACAAAAACTAACCTATGCCTGCAATTTCAGTATTCACCACCAGGTGATGATAGAATCCTGGTCCTGTGAGAATGACAAGGATCACATTTGGCCTGGTATTATTTTGTGTGTATGGTATTCCCTCCCCCACCCCCAGATGTGGAGGAGAGAGTGCCTGATCTACAGATGGCATCTTCTACTAAAGCCAAAAGACATTAATTCGTCTTAAAAAAAAAAGTGAGCATAATTCTAAACTTCAACAACTTTTCAAACAATTCTATTACAGACTATTCAAAGACTTACAGATCATTGCTATTTTCACACTGTACCGTGAGCTTGGAGGGTAGAAAGTGTATGTTATTTGTCATATTACCCAACACATATCTGTATCTGGAATATAGTGGGCATTCAAAAAAAGCACACAAATTATTGATTCCAAATGTTTTAGAAAAACTTTTGAACCAAATGTTTAGGGCACAATTATTTGGTACTTTATTCACTAATACATAACTTTCTTTACTGAGTCACCCTTCATGCTGGGTTATTATAAGAAGCCCTTCCGTGAGGGTGGTAATCAGCAGAAACGTGAGATCAGCTGTGCATAGCTGCTTTTCTCTCAGTGGTCAGGCACTCCCTTCTGCCTTAGCCAGGGACAGTCTACATTCATCATAAGCCCTGCTCAGCTCAGTAGCCCAGTTTACCTTTTCGACCTTCTTAGCCCAGAAAGGTTGCTTTTTTTTTTCCCTATGGGATGTGAAGAAAAAATGTGAAAAACAAGAGAGGCATGCTATATTAATGTCAGAAAAAGGCAACTCTTCACTTGACCCTTTTTAGCTCTTCCCCTTTCTGACTCTGAAGCTGGCGGAATGATTTAACTACTTTTAAGCAGAAGAGTAAAGTTACACATTAGTGCTGAGTGGCTCATTTCCCTTAGCAACTCCTTAGCAACGGCAGCTTCAAGTTCAAAATACCTCCTTGAAAAGGATCACATCCTTAACAAAGATGAGTATTTTTTTTAATGTAAGATGTTTGAACAGAAGTTTTAACATTGCAACTCCCAAAGCCTTATAGGCTACAAATACCCATTTCATGCTAACCTTCCTTTATGTCGTAACCATAAAGACGCTGAGCTCCTGAAAAATTTCATTCCCTGGAAGAGCCTTGGTCCTACACTGAAATTATTCACAAATACGTAACTTGTTTTTAAATCTAGTCACCATTAATCCCAGGTTATTATAGAAGTTATAATTTAAGTATTTTAAAAAGGTTATTGATACTGACCTCACTATTTAGTTCACTCTTCTACTAAGAAGAATAACTACTATCAAGGTTTTTAAAACCTATGTCAGGGTTTTATAAACTATGTTATATATAACCTAAGGTTCTGGGGCCGGCTCGATAGCCCAGTGGATAGGGCGCCGGCATACCACATGGGAGGCCCCGGGTTCGATTCCCAGGGACCTCTCCTAGCGGGCAGACCGCCTTGAGAATGGCAAGCCGCCATGGGCGGGCCTGAGCCGCCGTGGGCAGGGCAAGAAGCTGCCACGGACATGGCAAGAGCCGCCACGGGCAGGGCAGGTCGCCCGCGGATGGAGTGCAGCCCAGCCACCCGCGAACTGAAAGCCGGCCGTGAATGGACGCAGAGACCGCCCACAAGCGGGGAAAGCCGCGCCTGCGCAGTGACCACTCTCGGTGCGTTGCCGCAGCAGGGGGAAGGGGAGATATGTAATAAAATAAATAAATCTTTAAAAAAAAAAATAACCTAAGGTTCTAAGGACAGTTGAAAAATACAAAAAAGGAGTTCCATCTCTATCCCAACCTGGTATTTACTAATTTTATTATTTCATACCTACTTGGCTCACTCTATTATCCATAAAATGGATCATGAGATAATCAAATTATTATCATATTTGATTTTTTTTACATTTTCAGTGAAAAAAGGCTGCTTGCAAAAAGTTTTGCTAGCTTTCAAAAACGCTGTAAAAGTAAAGTGTGTATGCCATTTATGTCATGCATATCATTCTTGATTAAGAATTACAAAGCTTTTATGTCATCTTAAAGGGTCTGCAACTCAAATAATGTGTAAACTTGATATTTGCTTTTCACTGTCTCTTAGCACATAGTATCTTGGACCACAAGGAAACAAAACACCCAAGGGCTCAGAACAGTAATCTCAATGGACTTCCTCACTGTTAAAATTTTAATATTAAGTACGACTTTACAATCTATGAGTGCCAATTCCAAGAAATGGGTAGTTAAAAGATTTGTCCCCCTATATCCTGTACTTGGTATCAGTACATAGCTAAACTGAGCCATCTACCTAACATAAAGTTTTACACATGTTCATGGGTAAAAGTATTAGCGAAGAATGTGCCTCCAGCAATGGCTTTTACACACAGTAGGTGCTGAATGTGTGTTTGTAAAAGTAAGATCCATTTTAAATCACTAGGGAATACACAAGGAGAGCTGGGAGACCCCCAAGGCTAGTTTCATATTTGCCACTAATAATTCTATGACCTTGGACAAATCCCTCTGGACCAGAATCTTCTTGAGTAAATAAGAAATGAAATCAGATGATTCTAGAAGTCTCTGCCAGCTCTAATATGTCAGAGTCTATAAATAAGTGGCTTTGAATTAGCAAACAAAAGTTTCAGTCAGGTAACTTAGATTGTCAACTGACTTTATAGTGTAAGAGTACTGGCTAAAGGAAAATCAAACCTTGAAGGAGAACAGAGATCTTAAAATCTGTCTCAAATGAAGAGCCAGGTTGATATGCTCCTGCAGTAACCCCTCTGAACACCAGAGTTATTTTAATAAAACACAGAACTGGATATGGTTGGTTAAAATCACTAAAAGCATGGGCTTTGAAAAGTTAGGATCCAGGACCTTGAGCAAGTCCAAAGATACTCAGCATCTTCATCTTCATCATTATTATTACATTATAACAATGCCTAAGAGCAAGGTCCTTATTTCAGGGTATAACATCCTATTAAGTACTCAAACATGTTAATCATGAAATTGTTTTCATAAATCAAAAGCAGTCAAATATTGTCAATTTCATATGATTCAACTTATGTTCTATCGTTCCTGCTTAAAAAAATCTTCCATGATCATCATTGCTTATAGAAAGTCCAATTACTCAGTAGGGCACTCAAGGCTCTTTACAATCCATTTAAGCTCCCTGACTCTTCTGGAACATTCCCTTTCATATACACTCTAGACATGCCAGTCTACTCCCTCCTAACACTTGGCCCTTCTATCCCATGTCTCTGTTCCTGTTGTTCCTTCTATCTGGAATGGCTTGTTTCCCTGGAAATTCATGCTTATCTTACAAGGCCTCAACCCTACTAAATAGAGTTAGCTTCTTGGTTATCTGAGCTTTTATAGCAGTTTGTTCTTCCTGCCTCCATAGAACTCAGTCCACAGTATTGACACAAGTTGTTTTCAGGTCTGTCTCCCCCACCTGTTTTCAAGGTACTCGAGGGCAAGCACTGTTCTTATTTGTCTTTGTTTCCTTCCAGCTGAGCACAGTGGCTCTCTCATAGTTCGTACTTTGTAAATATTTGCAAAAGTTAAATGAATTTACTCACATAGCAGGCTGAGATATGGTCTTTCTTAGAAATAAATGAAAAATAGATGAATCCCAAGGATGACTCAAGAAAAAAATTAAATTTTAGACTCTTCCCTTCCACGAAGCCATTTTCCTGATGTGAGAAATTTCTGCTAAAGGAAGGTCTTTTTCCACCTAGAAATTTTCAAGTGACTGAAACCAGAAACTCTAAAATGGAAGTAGCTCTTCAAGACAAATCCATTGAGCTGAAGCCATGAGCTTTCAACAGATACATTGTTTTATTATTAGAGGTGGGAATGCTCTTGATGCAACCTTATTTCATAAATATAATGTGAGGGTTTACACAAGGAATTTGTACTTTTATAGCTGGAGAGGTCCTCAATCACAGAGAACTCCAATAGTTCTGAATGCTGTGGAAGGTATGGAAGAGGAGGGTACTGCTGATGTAGCAGCCTGGGGTATGAATTTGTCAGCTGCCCACATCCCCATGATTTATGAAACCAAGACTGTGGTAAAACAGGAAGTGCTTAAGACAGTTAATAGTGTATGTTAAATC
This sequence comes from Chaetophractus vellerosus, assembly GCA_004027955.1. Taxonomy (NCBI): domain Eukaryota; kingdom Metazoa; phylum Chordata; class Mammalia; order Cingulata; family Chlamyphoridae; genus Chaetophractus; species Chaetophractus vellerosus. The sequence continues at coordinate 19,362 of PVKH010001572.1, forward strand.
TTATTTAACGAATGTTACTTTATATATATATATACACACACACATAAACATATATATACTTGTGTGATATATATATGTATAATTGATCCTCATTATTTGTGGATTACATATTTGTGAATTCACCTGCTCACTAAAATTAATTTGCAACTCCCAAATCAATACTTTAAGGTGCTTTCATGGTCACTTGCAGCTATGCACAGAGTGGCAAAAAAAGTTTGAGTCACCCAATGCACACATTCCTAGCTGAGGACAAACAAAGTGATGCCTTCTTGTTTAAGCTCTCATACTATAAACAAGTGTCCTTTTTATGGTATATTTAGTGCCATGTGTTTTGCATTTTTGTACTTTTTCTTGGTGATTTCGCTGTTTAAAATGGCCCCCAAATGTAATGCTGAAGTGCTGTCTAGTGTTCCTAAGTGCAAGAAGGCTGTGATGAGCCTTATGGAGAAAATACATGTGGTAGATAAGTTTCATTCAGGAATGAATTATAGTGCTGTTGGCCATGAGTTCGATGTTAACAAATCAATACTATATATATATATGTAAACAGAAACACACATAAAACAGGTTATATATTGACTGGTCGATGAAAATGCTGAAAGCAGAGGCTCTTCAATGTCCACTTTCTTATGAGATTTTCAAGGAGTGGTCTGTGAAGGGGTACTTAGCAAGCTCCTCAGACCCTATAAATTAATAGGACATTGTTTCACGACATAAATGTAAGTTCATAATCTTCTTTTGCATGTCTGTCTCTCTTACTAGGCTTGAGCTCCTTGGGTGGGGCTTATATCTTATTCATAATAAATGATGGTTGAATAAATTAACAGATGAACCATCCCTAGACAAAGCTTTCAAACAGTTTCTTTTCTAATTTTTAAGCTGAAGAAAGCTATAGGTAGCTCTGTTTCATTTGAAAAGTGCTTTCACATAATAATTACTGTTTATTGAGTATTTATTGTACCATGCAGTACTCTTAGCTTTTTACATGCATTAACCCACTTAATATCACAATAACCCTATAAGGTAGGTACTAATATTATTATACCTGTATTGACAGATGAAGAAAACTGAGGCAGAGAGAGGTTAAATAAACATTATTTGACTCCTTATAATCATTCAACAAACAGAGTGCCTACTGTTTTATTCTCACAATCATGAGAAAGATAGGATAGGTAAAATCATCATTTTGAAATAAGAACCAAGGAGAGACTGTGTCTTTTTCATCTATAAGGGTCCCTGGAATTTTGAGAACAGAGTAACATTCAGTAACTATCTGCTGAATTAGTGCTCTTGATATCTGGTAGTGGAGATTTCGGCATCAATCACTTCCTTTGACTGATGCTGGAGAAGGTACCCCTCCTTCCTTTGGTCAAACCTAGAAACTTCTGAGACTTCAAGGAAGCTCCATTAATAATTACACAGGACTGCCCAAGGCAAACGAGGTCACATGGTCACATTACTACGAACAACCTCACTTGACACATATTTATGGATTTTCACAAAGGAATGAGGGCAAGGGATGCAGGTGCAGCAACGCTTACCCTAACGTAGGTGGTTTCAGAAGGACGTAGTTGACAAAGTCTTTGGCTAAATATGTGGCAGTATTGTCAGCTTTGCTAAGACACTAGCACAGCAATGTGTTGGGTGCATTCAGTCAAAAACGGAAAGAAGAAAGGTCATTATCCAGAAATCCCTTTGCTATTTATACTCTATAAAGTTATCCTCTGGAATTAGGGGAGCAACATGTAGGTCAATAAGTATGTACACCCATGTATCTATCTTTTTACAAGTTATTCTCCCTCAGAAACACAATTTACCTGCTTCTTCTGCTTGGTGAAACCTACTCATTCTTCAAAATCAAGGTCAAGAACGAATTACTATAGGTTCATTCATTAAGTAAATATTTACTGAGCGCTTACTACATGCCAGACACTGGGGATTCAACAGTAAGGAGGCAGGCAAAATCCTCTGGCCTGGGAGTTTTCACTGGAGTGGGAGCAAACAATAAGTTTTCCTAATTTTTCCCAGACAGAATTTTTGGGTCCCTAATTTAGCTTCCACAGAACTTGTTCCTCTATTTACCCTAATCTTCATGGAATTGTAATTACTGCTTACCATATCTACCTTCCACTTGAGTCTGTGATTTTAATTTCAGCATAAGAATCTATCTTCATCTGTGTCTCCCATGCCTAGCAGGAGGCTGAGTTTACCTAATTGAACTGAAAGCTACATGTTTTCTTTCTCAGAATGCCACACCCTGTTAACGTTCCCTTGAGCTCACTGCTTGATTTCTGAATATTTTCAAATCACTGTGAAGTCCCTGGCACTACAATGTAATGTTCTTACCATCTTGGGCTGGGTACTGGGGGGTGCAGCAAGGATATCATGTGGTTCAGGGTCTTTGAACATTTACATTTGCCTCGGGAACCCAGGCAGATGGATAGGAACAAGGACGGAACAAGACAAGAGAGTGCACAGTCAAGGACTAGACTGTGTGGGCAGAATCAAAACAGTCCCAAAGTTCAGAAAATTAAGATATCTATCACTTGAGTCCAAGTGCACAGGTACACAAAAGTATTATACCACATCATCCTTTATTTTTAGCCCAGCAATACTGTTGGGTGTGGGGGGTGACAAGGGGCCGAGGTTCACTACTCTCCAACATCATCCCCAAATATGCTGGGATAACCTTATGTAGACTATATTCTCTCAAGTTTCTAAGTCTTTGCATAAGCTGGAACCTTGCCTGGAATGTTCCTTTACCTCTTTTATATCTCTTAAGTCCTTTAAGATTCAGCTCAAGGGTCACTTCCTTTGTGACATCATCTCTGACCTCCCCCAGATAGAACCACCCATATCTTCATTGTGTGTCCAATCCTACCCCTTCCCCACCCATCATACCCTGTCTATATATATACTTGTGTATACATCATTTATTATCTATATGTTTGTCTCCCCTACTTAGCTGCTAACTTATTGAAAGCGAAGACCCAGATTTGAGCTCTTGGTATCTCAAGTGCAATGCCTGGTACAGTGTTTCTAGATGGACAGATGAATGAATGGACCAACAGATGGATGGAGTCAGTGACAATGAGCTGGAGTAGCCAAAAAGAACAAAAAATTAAAAAGCATGAGCCAATGCAACCTCATGTGGTCTAGTGAAAAGAATTTGGAAGTGTAGCAGTTTGGGTAGTAATCCTGAATGTATCTCTTACAGGCCTTGAGCAAGTCACTTAATCTTGTCTGGGCCTCAAGTTGTCTCATCTATTAAATGGGGATAAAGCATGAAATCCCTATCTCACACGATGGATGGAAGTTTTAAGTGAGATGACAGAAGTGAAAGTATTTAGAAGAAAATGTTTCAATATGGCAATTTCAGAAAAAAGAGCATCTGCCACAGTAATGTGACCTGGAGATATTTTTAATGGAGGCCAATATATTTTTTCCTTCCAAACTGACACATGGCTGTAGTTTTTCTAGGTCTACTAATAGAACAAACAGGTGACAAACCTCTATGTTGGGAGTTTCTGGAGTGTCTTTTCCTTTTACTAGATAGGAGAAAGAGGATTTGTCCTCTTTGTGGGCCTGGGGTTTCAACTCTCAAGGTCTAAACATTTTTGATGGCCTTGAACTAATTTCGGCCACCATCAACAGAATGGGAGTGGAAAAATCCCCACCACATCTGCCTTGTCAGGGGGTGGAGAAAAGAACTTTCTAAATAGCCTCATTATTGGTCCCAGCTGAATTCTGCTCCTGTTCCGTGATGCCAGCAAAAGCATTTTAGTAAGATGCTGCCAGCATCAAAAGCAGATCCACTTACTGTTTCCTGTAAGCGTATCTGCAATGGCAGAAGGTGGCGGGCAGCCAGGTGTGAGCGTGCGTGCTAAAAAATCTCCAATACGTCAAGCTGGAAGAACAATTTATAAAATGAAATTCAACGTTCTATTTCTACTCCAAGAACTCAGTTTAAGGCACCGGAAATTCAGCCAGGAAACTCAGTTCCATTTTCCTGTGGCTTTACTGGATCAGAGGATCTCAGAAATAGAAAGGTCCTTTGCATTCCTCTAACTTGAATTCTCCCCACCCCAATCAGGACATTCCAAACAAAGGGTCACCTGGCCTCATCTTACCTACCTGCAGTGAGAGGGAGAGCTCATTCACTGTTTTTTCAATAATCTGTCCAATTTTGGGCTGTCTCTGATTTTGGGGCAGGGAGTGCCATGTGTTCACCAAATCCTGTTTCCTTTTCTGTCTGAGTTCTGGCCAATGGAATGTGGGTGGAAGTGATGCACATCACTTCCAAACCTGTTCTCTAAACAACTTCTATATGATCCTCCATCTTCATTCCAAGACCCTAAAAGAGAGCAGAACCCTGGATGGTATAGGCCTGGGTTCCTCAAGGACTGTGGGAATCACAACCTTCTGAGGACCCATGTTGGACTATGATATGAGCAAAACATCATCTTGACTATGCTAAGCCACTATGGTTTGAGGGTTGCTTGTTACAGTAATTGGCCTATTTTGACTGACACAGACTGTTCATTCAATTTTTAAAAACTATTGACACCAGACTGTGTTTTAGAAGTTAATGTATCACCATCTCTGTTAGAAGCCTTAGTAGCATGCATTTGAACAGAACATTTTAGTATAGCTCTCTCTATGTACTTGCTCCTGAAAATTGAAAAGGCTGGGAGGGAGCAGGAAGGAGAGGTGGAAAAGGTCACATTTTTTCCCAGGGCCTACCTGCCAGTCTACTGTATGTGAGTTTCATTTATTCCTAATAACAACCCTATGAAATAGATACAGTAATCACCATTTTATACAAGAGAAAACAGTCTCAGACAGGTGGGTATACATAAAGTTTGACTGAGCCGGCTTGGCCTCTGCCATTTCCCACTGATCTCAGCAACTGCCCGCTATGGACAGACCTTCTTAAAATCTCCATCTTCCTCTTGGATGCCCAAGCACCAGTCTCAGAATATCTGTTGCTACTAAGCTTTACATGCTAGGACACCCCCAAATGCCAAGCTTTTATGTGACTCTGAAAAGAAACGACTTCCTTCAACACTGGGTTCCTGTTTTCTTCTGCAGGTGGCCTTAGTGACCAGCTGTATTCTTGCTGCACCTGTCCTCATCCTCTCCCTCCCAGGTGGCCCAGGTCCCATTCACTGAGAAAATGCCACCCCCTAGCTCATTTTCACTACAGAAAAGGTAGAGAAAGAGACTTTTTAAAAAAGGCAACACTTGAGAGAAATTTAAAAGTAAATCAAAGTTTCAATAAAATATGTATCAAAAGCTCTTTTTTTTAAAAAAAAAAAAAACTAAATTAGAAACTGTGGAGATCATCTTAGAATCTAAAAGGAAAACCTTCCAAGTTAATACTTTATCTCTTTAACTTAAACAGTTTTTAAGAATCTGCATTAGATGCCCTCCTCTGATCCCATAGCCTCTTCTGCTTCCTTTTCACCATTATAGCACTTTTGACACTGCAATGATCAGTTTACAAGTCTCTTTCCCACTACATAGACACCTCTGTAAGATCAGAGACTATGCTTGGCTCTTCTCTTCATCCCAATGCCCAACAGTGTGCCAGATAATCCTTGAGGAGCAGGTTCTTTTTCAGAATGGCTCTTAGTCCAGAGCTGCTCAATTCCCTTGCTGTGGAGGTCTCAAGCCTTGCTTTGGGTCAGCTTCATCAGCTATGAAACCGGGCAACGGCTGCAGCCAGCCTGCTTGAGTAATTGCCAACCCTGAGGAGGAACCATTATAGACAGTCATTTGAATGGATCTGAAGTGGCCCTACCACGCACCAAGGTTTAACTGATTACTCTGCTGGCTAGCATTTGGACAATAGGATTTGCGGGAGCATATGAGGGATGCTGGCTGGCTATGTGAGTGAGTGCCCTTTTTTGTGTCCTCATTCTAGTGCCCTGAGAGTTCTAAGGAGCCTGTCCATCCCTGAGGGAGGAGGACATTTGGTCATTAATGCTATGGAAGTGGCTGTACCACTCTGCTCAGTCCTGCAGACAATCAGTTTATTTCAAGTACTTTGTAAGGGTGTACATTTTTAGCTCGAATACCCTGTTCAAGGCTGCATTGCTAAATATTTGTTTCCAATTTTTGCACCTGCTGAATCCATCAGTGTAAGAGCATCAACTCTATGGTGGGGGAGATTAGAGGCTCAGAATTTTGTTAGGGATGCTTGTGGGTAATTTGGTCTACAGAGAGAAGGGATGAGCTGGGTGATGTCTTAAAAAGGATTCTATGATTCAAATGTTTTACACAAATGTTAATGAATAACTCAGTGTAGCAGGGAAAACAACACAAGTACAGCAATGTTATTCAGGTATTATGTGCACTTGCCTACAATTAAGTGATTTCAGGAATCCAAAAGTGAGCTCCCAACCCAGCAAGGACTCTGAACAGTGACAGAGTGATGCTAATACATCCTTCACTCCTGATTCAGTGGAGGACAGACCAATCTTCCACCCATCAGTCCAATTTTTCAGGTCAGGATGTTTCCAGCAAGCAATATGCTATTTCTTAAACTTAAAACAAGTACTCTGAAGCTCTCACGACTCAAACAAAGGGTATCAAGAGCATTAAAGGAACCATCAGAACAATTTTTCTAAAGTGATCCTCAATGGTCTTGTCATTTGCAGGTCCACTGGGTCTTAGGACCAAAATTTAATTAGACAACAAAACTTTCACATAGAACGCTCAGGGTCTACTTATGGTGGTTACATTTTAAGTGCCATCACTAAGGTGAAACTCATAAAGATCAAAGTATACTTATACTCAATGAATTATTTTAGCCAAGAGTTTTGTTGTTGATGTTTTTTTAAAAAACACAATTCAGGAGATTTTTTTCTGTTTTTCATAGCCTAAGTTGTAGAATCTACTCCCCTGGAGAATGTGAGGAAAGAGTTGGTGGAAAGTACTGTAGGGGAAGTCATGAACATCATGCATCTTTGCTCTGTCACTAACTAGCTGCCTGTTCCCTCATTATACTAAGATGGTTTAAACAAGAAAAAAAACCCCATTAATTTAAAATAAACCTTGTTTCAGAATTCCACTTCTGCTTGGCTGTTTTGGGGATCCGAATCATTATAGGAACCCAGAAGATAATCTCTTACTTGAAAAGGAGATGTATAAGGAAAACAGTGGAACATAAAACAAATATTTTTATACCATGGACTTGTTTTTGTTTTTTGTTTTTGTTTTGTTTTGTTTTTTCGTTTTAAGCTCACAAAATAATTGGTTGATCTTCTATCCCTACCTTCTTCCTTGGTACTAGCATTTTCCCTTTAGTAAAATAGTGAGACCAATCAGTAGCATTTGGAAATCTCTCCCTTTATCTGAAGAACAGTCAAGGGGAAGGAGTGATGTGACGTGACTTAAAGGGCCCAGAAGTGAAGAACTAGCTTTGGATCTGCAGAGCCCCAGTGACAATGCATACACACTAGAGCAGCCCCATCCTTTCCAGAATATAATACATAACTTCCCTTCTCTGAAAGCAAACAACAAAGGAACAATCCAATTATGGCGGGGGGCGGGGCATTACTCCCTAGACAGCGGTGGGTAGGGTCGTGAGCTCTCAAAGCAAAACCTGCTCTGAAAATGTATCCATTATATAGAATGCAGGCTTCTGGCTTAAAAACATTAATTCTGTTGCAGAGAGTCACTGAACAATTTCCCCAGGATTCCCAAGATCTCTTAAGCCATAAAAAGCATTCTTATTATATTAGTATGCTAAAGGGTTCCTCTGCATACTATTCCAGGAGAGCAGGGAGAGCATAGGAAAAAAGCTGAATGAGTTCCAAGGAACTTAACAAAGAAATATCTTTAAAGCTTATCTAGTTACACCTCATTTTGAAATCCACTTTTTTTTCCCCAATGCCAAATGGCAAAAAGTTCACACCAATTTTAGGGAAGGTGCTACAGAACAAGGTATACAACTCAAGCTGTTTCCAGGGCCCTTGATACAATTAAAAATGGCTTTTAAAACAGTTATGCTTATCAAACCACAAAATAACCAGGAAAAAATATACGTAGCCATTTATCCAATCTTGGACTCTTCTAAGCTCAAAAGCAATGAATGATTAACAAGAAAAAATACTGAAAGAATTAACTACATGTAAATTCAAAACCTCAGTAAGTCCAAAACATTAAAAATCATAAGGAAGACAAATGGAAAATATTTACCACAGATATAAAAAAGGATTACTACTTTTACTATTTAAAGCACTGACATAAATCTATTAAAAAACACAAAGACATCAATATACATTCAGACAAAACACATGAACAGTTACTCAAAAGAGGGTGTAACAACTGGTTAACAATCTTGTGAAAAACTGTCTAACTTCACAACTAGTTAAAAAAAGACATATATTAAAATAATACTAGGAGGAGGTCTAGGTTTCTGTCCCTCTTCACTTCCTGCCTAAAGAAGAGGCTTGTAGCTATAAATCCAGTCAAGTTCAAAAGCTTTTTCTTGGATCACAGACTCAGAGGGTAAAGTTTTTACCATGTCACATATTAAATATTACCAAATTAAAAGTCTCTGCTAATTTGATAGGTAAATAAAAAAATGCCTTGCCTGCCAAGGAGATGACATTGAAATGGCCTTTGGACAGGTCTATACCAGCAACGAGATGGTAAGAATTCTTTTCTTGACTCTGAACAAGTCTTTTCTCATCATTCAGATGTAGACATAGGGGAAAATGGACAAAGATAGACCGCATTTTTAGGATCTGGCCACCTTTCGGCCCAGAAAAAGCTGTTTCTTCCAAGGATGAGCGCAGATTTTGAGGGCTGAAAAGGAACCAAGTAGCCTGCAGATAATCCTGCCCTTTTGCTTGCTATTGTCTCTACATTTACATTTCTCTCTGGTATCTCAAAGAAAAAGAGGTCAAGAAAAGGACTCGGGTGTTCTTGGAACTCTGGCTCCATATCAATTTTATATCATCCCCTTATCAATGAGATTCATTTATTTGAAACTCAACAAAAATGTACTGAGTGCCTGCTATGTGCAGGCATCCTTCTAGTCACCCTACCAAAAGAGTTAAGACTTTAAAACCGATCATGCTGCTCGCTGGCCAGCGTGTAGTAATACCAACATCCTGACACACTGCTCGCAGGTATTTACACTTTGGGATGTTGGAATGAAATTTTTGCAGTATGAAGCAAGTGCCTTAAATATGTTCCTACACTTTGACCTTGTATTTGAACCTCTATGAAATTATCATAATAATAAAGTGTTTTACATACAAAAACATTCTGAGCAACACCATGCATAGATGCATGCTAGGCCCAGACCTACAAAGATGAAGGTGATTGTAATGGTTTGAGTTTGATTTAATTATGAATTCCAAAAATATAGATTAGATTATGTTTGTAAACTAAACTGTTCATCTGGGTATGATTAAGTTATGAGTAGGGTGTTAACTGCCACGTCAGTGAGACGTTGAGCCCCACCCATCGGTGGGCGTGGTCTCAAGTATAAAAGGCTAGACAAGAGGCAGCAGAGGAAGCAGATTGAGAGAAGCAGATTGAGAGAAGCAGATTGAGAGAAGCAGAGATTTGGAGAAGGAGATTTGAGAAGCAGTTCTGATGTTGGAGTGAGCCGTTCGCCCGAGAGTCTACAGCTGGCCTTGTGGAGAGACGCAAAGCATAGAAAGCCTCATGGTCTACAGCTGAACTCGTGAAGGAAACAGAAGCTAAGCCCAGAGAGAAATGCAGCCCCGGGAACAGAGGAACCCGGAAGCCTGAACCCTGGAGACGTCGGCAGCCATCTTGCTCCAACATGTGGACTTTGGTATGGGAAGAAATTTATGCTTTGTGGCCTGGTAACTGTAAGCTTCTACCCCAAATAAATACCCTTTATAAAGACCGACCAATCTTTGGTATATTTCAATAGGCACGCCTGTGGCTGACCAAAGCAGTGATATAAGGACACAGTGAAAAAACAGATAAAATAAACTAATGGTAGGTTGTAACAAGTGCTATGAAGGAAACCACAAGGGGCTAAGAAAAAGAACAGGACTTGCTTTAGATAAGATATTCAGGGGAAAGTCTGTACATTCAACTTGGAGCCTAAGTGATGAGAAGGAATTAACCATTTGAGAGCTGAGACAAGAGTGGGTGAGGCACAGGGAAAGGCTAGTGCAAATGTCCCAAGGCAAGAACACCCTTGACTGTTCCAGAAACAAACAGAAAGCCAGTGTGGCTGGAGTGTGACACGCAAGACAGAAAGAGGTATGAGATGAAGTCAGAGAGGGAGTCAGAGCCAAATCATATAAGGAAAATGCTTTGCCATCATGTTAAGTGAAAACAGGATGGTCAAAAATTGTGTTCACAATATGATCTCATCCATGAAAATACATGCATAAAAAAAGACTTGGAAGAAACATACTAGAATGTTAACACTGGTATGTGGGAGAGGCACAAAAAAGAGTATAGGCTTTGGAACTAGAAAAACCAGCATGTTATATCCTGGCTTCACTACTTAATACTTAGGAGGGCCTCGGACAAGGAATTTAACTTTTCTAAGCCTTAGTTTCCAAATCTATTAAAATTAGAACTATGTTACCAACCTTACAGCAGTGGCTGACACATGGTAAACAAGTCTTACTTAAAGAGCATCTTCTATTATTTACTACT
>PVKH010001573.1:0-14191 GCA_004027955.1 Chaetophractus vellerosus
TTCCAAACTCAGTCATATAAATGACTTCCATGGATGAATTAGGTGTTTCAAAAAACATAGTTTATTTTCCCATTTTAAGCATGGATTTACAATTTCAGAATTCCTATGTTTCAGTATAAAGCAAGTGCTCTATTTCTGTATATGTTATTTGAAATTTATAGCGTTTAGTGGATAAAATGCTTGTTTGTCAAAATAGCTATTTTTAGAATATTCATTAAAGATAATGAAGTTAAAGTTTCCAAGGAAGAACACTAGGGAAAACCTGTATGTCTGTAGCTCGAGGAGTTTTACCATGCCACATTTACATCATGTAACTTTAATATGATTGGAATTTATAGGGTGAATCTAATGCTAAGCCATTGGTAGCAGTCATAGATGCAGACAAGATTGCATTATATATCGTAGCATCTGCCATGTAGTGTTTTTTTTTCCCTGCACATTTTCATTTTGGCCATTACAGTAATGATTACAACATCTCGCATTTTGATGTCTCTGGAATATAGTGTGACAACCCGAGGTTCCAAAGTACATCCATTTTCTCATCTGATGTCATTTTCCTTGATAAAGAATTTTAATAAGTTACCCAAAGTTAAATAACAATAGCACATGATCTTGTATGGGTTCAGGCTCATTCTTGGTCTCCACTCTCCTTCATGTCTCACAGAATTCAATCAATTGTCTGGTATTTGATTTTTTATGGGAGCCAATCAGCATCTCTAAAATTTTGCCAAAGGGTAACTAAGAACTGATGCTATGCTCAGTTACTTAGAGAGTAGCCTCAAAAAACACAAATACAGATAAGAAAAGACCATATCAGAGACAGTATAAATGAAAAGGAAATAATATAATAACTACCTTTAGTAAGTGTCAGGCACATGTATATGAATATATTTTCTGACTTGACCCCTGCAGCCCCTTGAGGTTGGTGATATTGTCTTTATCTGGACAGATGCTGCTGCTCAAGGTCAGATAGCTGGAATTGTTGTCCATTCCTTCTAATTCCCGAACTCATGCACCTTTCACTAAGCTGCCTTGTTTTTCTCCAAAGACACTGATATTAATAGCTAGACATAGACACGTTCAGAAAAAAAGCCCCATCTTTATCCAAACTGTGATTCCCTGTTTTGAAAAAATCAAGCAAGCACAGAGTTTCTGACTTCTATCTCCCAAAATTTTCCTTAATCCACCCATCCAATGACCCCTTAAGATATTTTAGTTTCTATAATATTATCGTTCATATCAGATTCAGTACTGCTTCCAAACATGACATTGCTCGTAGTACGATCGTTTTACTCTCAGAAGACACCGGGGAAATGGGCTGAGAACACCTCGGTGTGCCTCCATTTCCCTGTGGAACTCTAGGGCCTCCCCAGATGCACCTTCCATTATTCACTGCAGCTGACTAGAATTTCCCAACGCCCTTCCACGCACTGCCCTGCTCCAAGCCAGTCTCCAACTTGTTAAAGCTCTCTGACAAAACAGACAGAGTTTTCCTTCCCCTTATAAGGCTCGTGCTCATCCCCCCTTTGGCTTAACCCTTGAAATGAACTTTAAATTCCGTGAAAGGCCCAGTATATCAGACAGTTGGTAGTGTCTTGTGAGACCTGAGAAAGGGGTTGGCCAGAACTGAACTTGACTTTAATACAAGACCATGTTCTATTATTGTTTAACTTTGGGTATTTCTCCCCTAGGAGGAGGACAGAGGAGATCTAACCAGCTCCAGGACCAAGGTAAGAGGGGAGTTTTCTTTCAAAAGAATGGGTTCCATCCATTTGAAGGAAACCCCTCCCCCACCTATTTTTATTCCCTTTTATTTATCCGTTTATATTTTTTAACTTACCAGCATTAGGAAACTAGCTTGCCACCTGTTGCGTAGTAGTTATTTGAACATCCACTTACAAATGTGTTTCCATCACCATTAAATATTAGTACCCGTGTTCCATTAAGGATTAGACTCTTAAATAGCCTTAGAAAATTATCTGTTAATTTCCATGTGTATGGAATATGGATAGTTTCTGTCAATCAAACCGTGAATAAGAGGTTGTAAAAATATTAAAACTAAAATCCAGTGTATTACTATACAAAATGAATCATTAAGATTTTTTTGAAGTTTATTAAAAGAGGCAGCTTATTTCATTTTAATAATTTTTATTTTGAAATATGGTTAGGATGGAATTTCGGTCTGGAGTAGTATAGACTTAATGAGATTTGTAAAGTACTGTATTCAAACTATGGTTAGGAAAATAGAAAAAGGAAGGAAATATTGTCTTGAGTGTTGTTTCTCCAAGCTTATAGACTCTCTTCTCAGACCTCTTTTATATTGTGTTGATGCTTTCCTGCTGTAACCTCTCACCTTTCACGTTGTTTGTTGTCCATGGAAATCTTCCGTATCCCTGCCCTTGGAGCGCTTTCAGATTGGTCCTTCCAAAGGGCAGAAGCTCAGGGGGAGATACAGGTGAGAGGATTTAAACTCACCCAGACTTCGAGGTTTTAGAAGAACATGCCCCATGTGAGGTGTGAAGGGTGGAGCACCCCATTCTCTTCAACGCCCCCCGCGGAGGCTGAGGGACCCAGACAGGGCTTAAGAAAGCATTAGGATCAGGTTACCGAGACACACAGGGCTCAGCTAGCCGGAAATTTTAGAAAAGGAAGAGAAATGTACAGGAAGAAGGAGAATTCAGGCAACTTGTTGCCAGGAAGTAAAATCATCATATTTTCAGGAATACAGTTGGCTGGGTTCTACCATTTTACTACAGATGTGATGTTCAGAATACCTTCAAGCTGGACTCTTGGGGATTTTATTAAGACAAAATCATTTCAGCAGGATCTATTTTATTAGGGGCTACTGTCTTGGGAGCAGTAGTCATGTGATCAGGTACATGTGCGGAATAGGAATTTGATGTTTAAACCAAATATGATTTTTGTTTTTTATGTAGATAATTATTTTTGTAATGGTCACCAAATCCAAAAGCCTAAGCACAGCATTTTTGGTAGATGATGCATTTTATCAGATTAGTCAGGGAAAACCCAATTTTTATCTTCTCAGTCACTGGTTCCTTTAGTGAAAAGTACAGGATATAGTTGAATCACATTAATCATTCCTTTTTTTTAAGATACCAGATATATGGACTCTCATCCTAAACAATCATTTTAAAACAAGGAAATTGTCACAAGTTATTTTAGTGGATGTGGACTCTGTCAGATTTTTGTCTCTATAGAAATTAATTTTATCAGGCAGATTTGATATATAGTTTGAATTTTTATGAAATCGTTTATGGTAATATTCAGGGAACAAATTGTTGACAGTTCTGTAGAGATTTGTTTTTGGGGGGGTAATCTTAAACTAAAATTGAGATGAAACCACCATTTTTTGTTTTGTTGCTCAGTAGAATGAAGACTATTGAGCTTATATTAATTGCATTCAATTTAATAGGTATATTTTAAAAGATTTGTTGGAAGCCCCCAAAATGGAAGCTTAAGAAGGACTCTGTTAAAGAAGGAAAAAAGGGAGGGAAAGGACTGTATTTCTTACAAGGAACAAATAACTGAAAGACTGTGATGTATTCTAGTGTGAACACAAACAGAAGCAAATGTAGGTGAGACTAGGAGAATTTAAACTTTTTGTAATTTTATTCTATTTAAATTGTTTAATAAAAATAAATGAGCATTACAAATCCTATTGCTCAGGGGGGGAAAGGCAGCTTATTGTCACTTAGAATGGTATAAACTTAAAATCCTTAAGACCTATGGACTTAGAATCCTCAGGCTCAAGCCATTTTGAGAGAATAGCATAAAACCTACATGTTCTTCTAGGTATGAGCTTCCTCTATTGCCCTGAACTTTGAATGGCAACTTGAGACAACTTCTCAAATTCCTATTACCTCAGATGTATATATTCCCTATTTCTATAAGAAGCCTTATTTTTATCACCCAGCTTTCTTTTTCTATTTGCTATTTTCCCAAATGTACCATAATCCAAGCCAAAAGTTGGGGTAGGTGAAACAATATCTCGCTTTCTAAGTTATTAAGAGTAGTATTCAAACACTTGCCTAGTGGTGAGGAAGCTGAAACCGGCAATGGCAGAGAAAAACTGATAGTGTGATTTGTACTCCGAAGAATGTGATGGGAAGCTTAAAGTGTTTGTAGATGAAGGTAAACTAGCCAGATTTAGCAAGTTAAAGGCATATTTAATATACAGTAAAATACATCTTAATAGAGCTAAACCAAACATACAGTTGGCTTTTAGAAATTCTCTAAGGGTGATGTGTTTTATTTGCTAAACAGATTAGACTGCAGCTATAAAAATACCACTATTTGGGATTTTCATCTTGTAATTTAGTTGGGAATATCAGATTCCCCTTGATATGGACAACAAACTTGTATTTGGTTTTATCATTTGTGTTCTTCTCTTTTTCATCTTCACAAAGTGAGTTAAGGACACTTTTAACTATAATCTCAGAGAAATATCTTCCTACATTACTTTGTTTATAATTTGGACCAAATTGTTTGCCAGTATTCACAAAGATAGCTAGTGTCAATAATATTTGTATGTCTCTCTTGCCAACATTTAATAGAAAGTTTTGAAGCCTCTTGTTTTGTTCTGTTTTGAAATACTCTTCACATGAGACATCTCATTTCAAAATCCCTTAGGTCCTATGATCAAAGTATTTCCTTTTACTGTACAGTAAATTATTCTCCTCTTTTTGATGTGTTGCTTGCAACACAGCACCTCAAGTTAATTCATTCAGATATCAATTCTACATGTAGTTATTGCATTCCTATTAAATTTCTTGCCCTGCAATTTGGAACTGAACATGTTATTAAAAAATACCATAAGGCACAGTTATTGCCCTCTAAGAGGGAGAAAAGATGTACACAGATAGCATTACAAAATCATGTATGCCTCAAAGCAAATGTGAATGGTCCAGACAATAAGTGTTATAATTTAAAGAAGCAGGAGATAAACAGAATCTAAAGTATCTTGGAAAAGACCTTATAGAGAAAGTTCAAATTTACTTGTTAATAAACAAATATTAGTTGAGTGAATAAGGGAATGAGTGATTATCCCTAGAAAATGCTAAGAAATTTTGGAAGGCTAAGGGAAAAAGAAAGGGAATCCTGGTGAAGGTCCAGCATGAGTTTGGAGTGAATTCTTAACAGAGCTTTTTGGGGATTATAAGGAAACTAGCCTGGCTATAGCCAGAGAGAGTCTGAAAGTATACTTTTAAGGGCATATGTAAATGGAGTTATTGAGAATCCTTGAATCTCAGAAAGGAATAGTATCCTCAATTTTGTGTGTGTGTGTGTGTGTGTGTGTGTGTGTATGTATGTCAGTGAAGGTTTTTGAGAGGCATAGCACCATAAAAAGTAGAGAAGGCAGGTTATTCTGACCCTGGGTTGCAGAAACAGATTAGGAGGCCAGTGGATCACCTATCAGGTGTAAAGGCTTCAACTAAGGTGATGCCAGTGTAATGGAAATGAAAAAGATAAATTTGGGAGACACTTCCAAGAAAAAGAATTCTGAAAGGATAATTGGGTGTAGGAAAGGAGGGAAAACAAAAATTCAAAGATAAGATTCAGTTTTTGTGGTTGGGCCCTGTTACTTTGTTATTTGCTTTTTCAGTTTGATTTCTTCTATGTAATGTTTTCTAATCCATTATACTGGAGCTTCCTTATAATGCTGTTCTTAGGGATACAAGACATGCCCCAAAAGATGGCATTAGACTTAAATAACAAGAGCCTGGTATGTCCTAAGATAGACCTATCTTATCTTAAACCTGGGGAGGAAAGAACCATTACTGTCTAGTTAAATCAACAATTATATAGGTTTTTCAAAGGAAGCTATCTAATGCGCTTCTTGGGTATTTAGGAATTAATTTGTTTGGCAAGACCACCTGCCTTTAAAGTTATATCTTGACTCAAGGAGTACTTAGCCAGAGAGAACAGAAGTTGCCAATTTACTAGTGCAGGGAATATTCATGAATCTATGAGTCAAGGAGCCTCCAAAGCCTAATCAGTGTTGACTCCTCCCAAGCATGATGACAGACTTCTCCAGGAAAGTTCCTTATGGAGACACTGCGATAGGAAGGTTAACTCACAGCAAGGGGCACCCACGGCAGGAAGGGGCTGTTCTGTGGTGGGAAAGAGCACTGGACCAGAAGGCAGGAGACCTGCATCCCAGCTGGGCTCTGGTGGGCAAGTCACCTAACGTTGATCAAGCCCCCATGACCACAACTGTAAAAGGAGGTTGGAGGTGGCCACTCACTATCTCTGGCTTAAAGATCCTAGGATTGTAGGTCTTTAAAGCAATTGACGAAAAATGTTAGTAGTCAGCAAAGGCTGGAAGAAGTAAACATGATCCGCAGTCATGGCGTGGTTTAGAATTCTGGGAACCGAACAAGGACACTAGGAGCATGGTCTAGAGTAGGGAACCCAGTGTCAGGAACAGGGGCAGAGTCCAGTCAGCGAGAAAGCAGGCGTCTGTCCTGCTCAATGGCTCACATGCCGTGACTATGACAGTGATCAGTTCCTGTAGTTCTGAAAATTTACATTAGAATAATGAAGGTCGCAACTTTAAAAAGTAAGTGATATTCAGAAATATTTGAATCACTCACTCTAAGTAGCTGTAGTCTAATCCCTTTCGTATGATTTGATCGCAGATGGTAATAACACCAAGGGAAGAGCTTGGGAAGGCAGTATCTCTATAATTTCATGCAGCACCCAAGACCACTCCAAATAAAATTAAAGTTACTTTATTCAATATGAATAACTGATATTTTCTCAGTATTCTGTAAGTGTAACTAAAAGTATCTTTAGACAGTTTGACTTTTAACACACAGTCTTAAACAAACAAACAAACAAACAAAAACCCACACACTATTTTCCTCCAGAGTGACCACAGTTTGAGGCTAGTTCCCTGGAAGTTGCCGCCAGCCAAACCACAGCCTTAAAACCTCTTTCTCTAACAAAATTCTGGAGGCACCTTAGTCAAAGAAATGTTCTTAGTTCTCTTATCTTTAATCGACCCGCTTGAAAGTACTCAATAATTCATTTACAAGTGTTAGAGTCTAAAACAGATGTTTTAAATCTGCGTTCAGGACCACCCCTCCAAGGTCTGTGAGTCCTGAAGTTGTATGCCAATCTGCAGTTCTGTATGTTTTAGCATTTTTCTGGAGAAAGTATCCATAGCTTTCATCAAATTCTATAAGGGGTCTGTAATCCAAAAAAGGTGAGAAAATTCTGCTCTGTGACCTAAAATTGGCAAAAATCATGAAACTAAGTTGCATACAAAACAGGTAATGATTACCTGAAAAGCCCTCAACACTAAACATATAACTACATTTTTCATTAATTATGGTACCTAGCGAATGCTCCTGACTAAATTACAGGGAGAGATCCTGAGAGAATTCCCAGTGCTCCTACAAGGAATCACATTCCTCAGACATGGTTCTCACACAGGAGTTGGTCACACAAATACCAAAGAACAGACAATTCGGAGGCAATTCCTGGGATCTGGCCCAGTATCCACTTACCTTGTTCAGTTCGTCTAGACTTACTTGGAATTTGAAATACAAAGATCCCTACAGTAACTTAATTGTGTATATCTCATCCAAAGTGCAAAACAAAGACAATAAATACTTCTTATTAAAGTGGTGTTCAAATGCTCCTTATTCTATATCATGCTGGGTCCAAATTGTCTTTCCACCTAAAAATGTCTTCCTCCTAATTTTGATGTTAACTTATTGATCAATACTGCTGTTTTATGCAAATCTTACTTGTCATTGCATAAGCAAGCAGAGTGAATGCTATATATTTTTTTTCTAAAAACTATCCCCTATATATGTAGTGAGCAATTTACACCAAATTCTGCCTTTGGAAATGAGTGCACAAATCCACTGAAGCAAAAAGATCCTTGTGCTTGTCTGCTGGAAGGAATAATTTGGGAAGAAAAGTAATAGAGCAGCTACAAGTTAAATTGGAAACTTAGTGGAGCATCGATAATGCTGAAAACTGGTTCCCTTCCCAGGCCTTCATGGCTGATAAGAACTGTGAAGCCAAGTGCCTGTCCTGAAGACCAGGCAGCTCCTAACTCTACATTTGACAGCCTGTTGGTTTTCCTTCTCTTTTCATATTTTTCTGATTGCTATCACAGGTATTTTCCTCAGTGGGCTAAATGACTTTATACACAGCCCTGGGTTTGTTGTAAATACTCAGTTCTTCTGCTGAGTTTCTCTGTCCACCCTTATTTGGGAGGACATCAGCAGACCGTGGAAGTCAATCCCATGTGATGCGTGCTGCTCTCCACCTATCTCATCCTTGTTATGAGGAATAGGCTTTTGTGTATGTCATGCAAACCATTTGCAACTCCTGTGACAATTCTGACAATGCAGCTAGCATTTAAATAACTTAGGATGCACAGTCTATTCAGAGTTGGTTATTCATTTTTTCAGGAAATTACTATTTTCTTATTATATTTGTTCTGGGAAAATTTATGCTAGTCTATATATATATATATCCAGCAAATATGTGATACGATGGGAGATAAAAACAAATTGCATTTTTTAAAATTCCTGTAAGCAATGAAAGACTTTTCTTAGGATCTCTAATATTTGTTTGGAAACAAAGATAATTGCCATGGAATCTCTTTTTCTAGAAACAGAAATATAAAAATAATATTTTTTAATGACCCACGTAGCAGGATTCAAGCCACTTTACAGTCACTTTCATTTAATTCAGCCTAAGGGAAAAGTCACCTTGTAAATATGTAAATATGTTATGTAAATATGTGTGAAACAGAGGGTCTTCTTCCCTAGGCCAGTGGAAGTTCTATTAACCTCCTGCAGATCCTGTTGGGATAGGGCTGCCAGTTGACAGCATTCATCCTACTTCCCTCCCTGACCTGTTCCCCTCAAATAAGTTAGAACCTCAGAGAAGCCAAATAGCAGGCATTTCCTCCAGTCTGTGTCTACAAGCACAAAACCAGGGGAACCAAAGCAAACCACAAAATCAGGAACTGTAAACGTCTTTCTGAGATCCTCGAGAGTGACTCTTAGATTATACCTTTCTCAACTTTGATTCAATCCAAAATAGATATTTTGCACTGCAAAAAACAATTCTGTCAGGCATGATAGTCTGAAATAATTCAGAGGGTTTTTTAAACTCATTTTTAAAGTACTGTTGCTCATTATAGAAAATTCTGAGTGGGTGGGGAAGCATATAAAACAAAATGCAATCCAAACCAATCTCTATCTGTCCACCCATATTGTAATCCCTTCCAATATTCCTCAATTGAGATCATAATGAATATAAAAATTCTTTTTTTCCACCTACCATAATACTATGACTAGTTTCCCTTGTCATTAAAAACATAAATCATTCAGATATGTGGATTTTCAATGCTTATCAATAATGTCATCTCTGGAAACTAGTAAAATATGCAGATACCCTGCCCCCAATCCAGAAGAATCTTATACAGCAAGATTAGGCATGAGCCTCTTTATACATAATAAGTGGTTGTGATATTCAGTGAGGCTTGAGAACCACTGGTGTGGACCAAAATCGAATTCCCCGCTTCTGTTGGACATGTAGATTGCTTTCAATATTTTGCTGTATGAATAAGCTATGAAATTCATCATGGTATTTTGCCAACATCCTTGATTAATTCCTTAGGATTGATTCCTTTAAAGTGAAATGATTGGATCAGGGTATAAGAATTGCTTTAAAACTTTTATTGTATAAAGTCAAATTAGTTTCTTTCCAATTTTTCAACTCTACCAACAATGTATGAGGATGCCCATCTTATTAAACCCTTGACTGTATTGAACATTATCTTTACTTTGATCTTTGCCAATATGAACAGTGAAATGTGAATCTGTATTACTTTAATTCACATTGGTTTAATTCCAAGTAAGGTTAAGTATTTTTTATGGTTTTATGATTTCTATTTCTTGTATAAATTACCTGGCTGTGTGCTTTGCCCATCTTAAAGAGGATAGTTTTATTTCTTTACAAACTTTCCTTTTGATTCATACAATTTTAGGGTTTTTTTTTAATTATATTAAATTTTATTGGGTACTATGAGGAAAATTCCTAGCATCATTTAGAAAAATATTCTAGACATTTTAACATCTGGTATTTAAATTTTATGAGTAGCATAGTATAGTCTAATGAAGAGAGAACTCTAATGAAGAGAGATCAGGCCTAAAACTTGAGTCTTTTCTTGCGTGTCCAATTAATGGATCATTTCTTTTAAGGATAACAAACCACAAGCACACATCACACACACAATCCCAGTAGTTTAGACAAACTGCGTTAGGTCCACACACTATTGACATCATAGCCAACAATAAAATGTTCATCTTAAGTGAAAAGGAATTGAAATTGTTTTAACCAGACTAAAGATAATATTGCAAATTATTTATTCCACAAACTATGTGTGCCCTGAATATCCTGTATGCAGAAGACAGTTAAATGTGTAGGTTTGTATCATCGGTCCTTTACAATAATATTCACAAATCCAGGAAATCATAAAAATACTACACTGAAGTTGAACTTTTTAAGTATTCCCCACTCACCGAGGTAGGCATTTTAACAGATGTAAACTGTAATACCTCACTGACAGAAATGACACTCTAAAGTATGGTCCAGCAGTAAATATAACAACTAAGGCATGAAATGAGCATAAAAGGACGTCCAAATCTATAGAATTTAATGATGCCATTTATGGGAGGATAGAGGATATGAGATAAATATCTTAACCTGAATTAAGCATGCTTTTTATAAGAAGTCTTACTTTGCATTAATTTACCCAAAATTAATAAAAAGTTCAGGTAGGTTTTTCTCCTTTTAAAGCTTTTGTTTTATGAGAATCTCATGAACAAAATTGGGTCCCCGGTGCTAGGGTAATGAGGTATGAATTTTCATAATCTCCAGTTCCAGGGAGGGAAATTCCAAGAATAAGTACCTTTGGAAGTTTTCCACACGTCCAAGAATTTGACCAGGTGAGCATTTTCTTTCCAGCCCTGAATCAAGTTCCCCACTATCTCAGCACTATGAAAAAAGTTATTTGGAGAAGGGTTTTTCCTACCTAGACTTCCCCTAAAGCATAACAAAGGCAGAAACAAATAAGTAAGTTACATTTACGCTATTTCAATGTATTAAAAAGTCTTTGTCAGCACAACTGCATTCTCAAATGTGGTTTACACATCCAGAGAGAATGTAGCCACTTGTTCCTTCCTCTCCTTCCATTTTTTAAATGGAAAACAATCCATTTCAATTGAATTAATTCTGTAAAAGCTGCATTTAAATACAATAAAAAGGAATAATTTATGTAAGAAATAGCCCACAATATCCTTCTTTAATCTCTTATCTTTTTGACAGACCCGCTGTTATAGTTTCTCTTTTGCTTAATCTGTGCAAGAACTAAACACATACATAAATATGAATTTCTGACATTGATTTGGAAATCTATTTCTGAATTATATGAAAGGATTCCAAAGCAATAGTAAAGTAGGCTACAGGGAGGGCCTGCTTTCTATTCTCCGTGTTTAACTGACTCCTTTTGGTTTCCTTTGCTTTATTTACAATTACTCCTTCATGATGCCTTTATCATTTTGCCTGGAGAAAAAATACTTTTTAACCCAGTCTGGCAAAATGGGTAAAATAATTATATATATTTTAAAACCATTTGATTATTCTTACAATTAAAATGGAAAAGTAATGCATTCCATAAAATAGATGTCCAGTTGGGTCCTTGCATGTGGGGTTTACGTCACAGTTTAAATAGCAATCAAAGAAAAACTTTAGACCTACACTTATTGTATAAAGAAATTCCATTTTTAGTCAGACTAATGTAGAAGATAGCAGGCATTTTTATTGTGTAAAGAAATCTTGAAATACTGCAGATTATTTCCAAATATGAATTACAAGGGGCCTTCCACTATGCATCATTTAAGAAATGTAGATTTCATATAAGACAGTATTAAGTGGACTTTGTCAGAGGACCATATGTTTCCAGAAGGGCTACATCAGGATTAATTGTGAACTGGGCAATGACTTATTTGTTGTTCAAGTGCAAAACATTATCCAAATATACATATACATATATGCATATAGCAGTGTGAAACTAAACTGTTTTTACATGGCCTATTAGATGGTATTAGAAAGACAATGTCTTAGAATGGTTTTTAGAAAGCTTTATTCCAAACAATTTTTCTCAACATAAAGCTTTTTTTCCTTATCCATTTCTTTATTTTGCTTTCTTTTGTTTTCTATTGTGCTGTGAAACTGTCTTTGGAGATGGCTAATAACCCTGTTAAATAACCCTCTCATGGAATGGCTTCAGTTTTTTGCGAAAGGAATGGTCTAAACTAATATATAAAATAATTGAAAAAAAAGAATAAAAAATGTTTTAAAAATAAAATACAAAAATAGAAATTAAAAATAGAAAAAATAATTGGGATACCACTTATTTTAAAAGCTTAATATAAATTTTTAAGGCTAAAATAAAATAGATTATAAAAATAATTTTCCCCAAATAGAAGATTTGGGCAGTTATTTTTAATTCATTGAAAGATAAATTTACTTAGTTTATTGGGTACACATAATAAATTAAAGTAATTCCCTTCCTCCCAACAGAATTTTTTAGTAGATTTCTCTGCACTGAATTTACATTTATTCCCACATTTTATCTGGTCCTTTTTGGTGATTAGTGACTTGAAAAAATTAGCTAACACCACCAGATTGTCAGTTTAATGTGACACTTGCTTGGCAATGTGAGAACAGCCAGTTATTTAATGAGCATTTAATAAATGGCACTCTAACCTTAAAAAGAGTTAATACTCTTAAAGTGTGTGGCTTACTCATGGGAAGTCTGATCTCTAGGCAGATCAGACCATCCCGTCACTGGAAAATGCATATCTCTACCTGAAACAGTCCGAATACATTTTAAGAGAATAAACACTTTAATGGGCTAATAATTAGTGGTAAAATATTCGACGCCTTTTATTTGTCAGCTAAATGACATTTCACTTTCAAATCCAAGTTCAAATGCTATTAATTAACATGGCTGTTTTATCTAGAATATATTTGACAGTAAGTAATCACAAATTCCATATTTATCAAATAGCAAAGAACAAACTGTGCCCAAATTATCTCAGTGTGTAAGCCACTCCCTAGATTTAACAGAAACTGCATTAAATACTGGGAAAACCACTTGAAATAGTTAATAGGTCCCTCAAAAACTATAACTTGGAAGCAGGAAAGAAACCAAATACATGGGAGACAAAAGCCCATGACGCTTTTTAGAGAATAATTAGAATATGTTACCCCAGCGGCTGCCAACAGAGATAAACATGGAGAAAATCTAATCTAGAGTGCTTGTTTGCAAAGTCTATGTTCATGTGCAGCATGATTTCCTGGGGTTTTTACTTCATTTACACAGTGATCCTAGTTTCTAAATAGCACAGAACGCCTTTAAGAATCAAGACACAATTCAAATATAAAAACTTTATCCCTCAGAGATGCTGCGACTTACTTGTCTCTTTACTATCCCATGACTTCCACTCCATGAAACTGTACCAAATCCAGAAATCCTAGATTCTGAAAGCAATTAAATAAGCACAAATAATAAAAGAAATAATATAATAATTAACCCTACTATTTGTTGTCAGGGAATCAGGACATAAAAATTAGTGGCTGATTTGTTGGTTTGTTTGTGTCATTTTGTTTCTCCTGCTGCAAATAAATTTTCATGCCAGCCTCTTTTGAATTGTTGACATTCTTAGAGGCAAAGGAATTCAAGACAATTCTTTCTCACTTCCTAGTAAATTCAAATATAGACATGTTTTGAAAAACCAAAAGAAAAAGCCATGTAATTGGTTAACGGGATTAGTTATTTGACGATGGCACTATGACTGGAACCAGCACCAATGGCTCGTGTCTAACCCATTTGAAATCAGTTGCCGTTGCCTTTGGTTTGGTCTCTAGTAGAAGGGGCTGCAGGATGACAAATGAGAGGTTTATTTAGCGTCTGGGAGAAGCTTATAAAAGAGCTAAGTCCTCATTCCCTCTAACATCTTAACAGCTGTGCAGTTTCTTACAAAATATGTTTTATCGTTTCAAGAAATGCTGTTAACCTCGCAGTTTTAAAACTGAATGAACAAGGCCTCTTGGACAAATTGAAAAACAAATG
>PVKH010001573.1:14291-19291 GCA_004027955.1 Chaetophractus vellerosus
CAAACAGACTTAATTGGAATGTTCACTGAAAATTTCTGGCTCTGAGGAGGCTGTGGAGCAGGTATTACAGTCCTGTGAACCTTGGTCGTGGAAAACAGGAAGGGACACAACTTTCTGAAAGAGCAGTTTAGTGGAGAAAGGAGGAGGCTAGAGAGGCTCAGTCTGTCTTGCGTTCTTCACCGTTGCAGGGCCAGAGTTTCTACCAAGTGCGCTAGTCAGCAGTCACCTGACGCCATCTAGACCTGTCTAGAGTATAGACCAGAAAGACATTTTTCCATCTGAGATGCTCAGGCTTCCATCAACACTAAAGAGCAAATCAGAGGCAGTTAGAGGAACTAAGCATTTCCTGGCCAGCCTGAAATGAAGCCAGCTACGAAGACAAGACCAACTCAGCTAGGTCTTCTCTTCATCCGTGTCGTAGTTCCAGCTTCAGGAAATAACGGGGTCTTGTGGTTTTTTGGTTTTGTTTTTATCTCTAAGCAGTGGCTCAATAAGAGAAGAAAGTTTATAACAGAAAAATATTAAAACAATGTTCCAGGAACCCTTCTTCACTATAGCAGTGTTTATAGACTCAGTTAAAACAATCCACAGATGGAAAACTTCTGACTAATTACCTTCAATTGGTATGTAATAGTAATGAAAACTTAAAAGTGCACACTCCTGTTTGTTTTTAACCTAGAGAATTGCCCCAAACACGTAAGCCTGCTTCTCTTCAGGTCTGGATTGGGCTAACGTGCTCTCACCGGGCCGTCCAACCCCCAGAACAAGGCCGTTTAGGGAGGGCCTGTGAGGAGGGCTTCCAACCCCCGCAGCTAACTAAGGCCTTCCACACTCAGCCCACCTGGGCACCCCACCTACCAGCCGGCCGTGCTCCAGCAGGTAGAACCAGCACTGCCCAGGGAATTTTCTGTCTGCTCAGAGAGGCGTGAAAGGGGAGACGACAGAATTGTGTGGGTGCAGTCCTGACCGTCCATCTCCAGATCCTGAGAAAGGGCCCGAGTTCAGAGAGGAGGGGCAGAGAGGGCCGGGCAGGTTCCTCTGGGGCCATTCCCCTCAAATGACCTCCTAGGCGCCCTCCATAGGTTTTCTTAGGGAATAGTAACTCTTTTCATATTTCGGAGCCCCAGCTTTCCCAGGATTTTTCTGATAGTTTCCATAAACATATAAAATTGTATTTATGCAAAGACAGTTATTCAATTTTATACTAATAATCTAGCATTTCCTCCATGCAAATGAAAAATGTAAGAAAGTATGCAGTAACAGCACCAGAGAAAATGAAAACAGAGATATTCTATTCCATTAGAAAAAGTGGGGTTGGAAATTGTTATGTTCATAAGTATAGAAGATAACATTGCTTTCCAGATAATATTTTCCATAAAAATTAACAGTGAAATCCTATTTTAATTTTCATTAAAGACTTTCCAAAGTAAACAGAAAAAGGTACACATATTGGAAAAATCTTTGTAACTCAAAAATCTTTTTATTTAAATGAAGGATTGGACATCTCAGATTTTAAGCTGCTTACATCCACCCAGCACCCTGACTGCTACATATTGGACACTCTGTTGTCCAAAAGGATGACTGTGAATCTAACCTGGTGATTTTCAAAAAATGAAACTGATTATTCTTACACGTAAAAGGTACCTTACTTTCACCAAATATGAACAACAAAAAGATACTCTAAATTATTTCAAATCCTAAGAAATTTCTAAAATGTTATCAAAATTAACATAGAATGTGTCCCAAAGTGAAATTACATGTTCGTTTTCCTTCAGGAATTTTGGTTTCATGCTTTTCAAAAATCCTAGTAGGCTTTATGTTGATGTAACATCTATCACCAGGAGACTAGATTGTTACTATACAATCTAAATGTTAGTAATGCCTAACTTGGAATTTGTAAGACAAGTTGCTATTTTAAATGTCAGGACAAAGTAAATTAAATTACTAGGAGGCAGCTGCTGCTTTTTTCCATTGGTTTGTTTTCACCTCCTAACAACATAGTTTTCACCTGTATAGGTAACTGGTTTTCTTTTTAAACTTCTCTCCCCTCCCACGTGGCCCGATCTTCCTCAGGAGAGGTAGGGCAAGGAGAAAAGGTAGTAACCAGAAGAATTCAGCTAGCCCTGAAGCTGAGCGCAAGGCTGGAGGGAAAGAAAGAGTTCCTTCAGAGATCCCAGCTCAGGCAGGCTGGCCTCCTGTGCTCTCTGGTTTTCCAATACTGAGCTTGGCAGGAGAAAGCTAACTTTCCTGATAGTGATTCAGCTAATAAAGGGGTGGGGGGCACTATCCCTGAAAAGGCTCTTCACAAGACAAAATTCCCCCATCGTTTGCAAGATCCAGCGGAGGCCGTCCCAGCCTTTCATTCAGCAGCAAATCACCAAACTACTGCTGTAACGGACAGTGTGCAGTGTACCTGCGGGGAAGAAAAGGAGAAATAGCCGCTGCCCGCTCCCTCCAGGAGCGCAGGACTTACACAGCCAGCTGCCCAGCAGGTAGCGCTCCTGCTCCCCTGGGGGCGCTGCCTTCTCAGAGCCCCGAGTTCTGACTCAACCCGGAGGCTTACAATGAGCCGCAAACATTTAACAAGAAAGTCTTAAATGAAGTAAATTAGAATAGAAAGGAGGATTTGGAGATACAGTGTCATCTTTACTTGAACACTTGCCCCTTCTATAGTGTTAAAAAAAAAACAAACTCAATAATACTAAGGCCATCAGAAATTCATACTTATTCTTTTTTTAAATTAATTTTTAATTTATTTTTTATATATCTATATACATTTTTAGGATACATTGATTACATAAATGTTACACAGATTCCAGGAGTACCCATATGCCGCCCCCCCACCCCTCCCACAACCCCCCACATGCACATCCCTAAGTGTGGCATAACGCCTCTGTTAGTTACACACATTTTGGGGCTTACTTATTCTTGAGACTAAAACAGCAGAACTGTACTAACTGGCCATGAACCAGTTTAAACATATTAACTGCAATGTCTAAAACACATTTCCCCCTTTGATTAATAGTGTTGAGTTTGAGCACAAAGCATACCCAGAATTTTATACCAATGTTTGAGTAGTTTAATCCTGACTCTAGCTGGAAAATTGGGCAATACCTATTACTCAATTATGCTAATAATACCTACAAAATTGATTTTTTTTCTTCATATTTCATTCTCTTTGTATATAAAAACATGTACATTCATGGATGTAGATGTTTATGTGAAATCATTTTGTAAGTATGTTTATCAAATAATGTAATTCTCTCGATTTTTAATTCCTAGTTTTTAATTTGGCACTTTGAAGAACACAATCCACTCTTGATTTTAAAGTATGTTATACTTACAAGTGCCCTCTTGCCCTCCTTCACCACAGCCATTAAACCAGTGCAAGAATAAAGCCTGGAATTCTTACACAGAGTATGCATTCCTGAGTAGGAAAAATGTGGTCAACAGAAGCTGGCCCTTGAAGAAGTAATGGATTCCCTGCTCCACCAGCTGAACATGTGGTCTGATTAATAATAAATATCTTCTATTTAAAATGCCAGTCTCAACCCCCAAAACCAGGCTCCAGGAGTGACTAGCAGAAGGTACAAAGAAGGGGGAAGATGGAGAGGTCCAGGAGAGGAGTACCTTCAGGGGGGAGGCAGGAAAGCCAAGGGCAGTCTATCTACCAGACGATTCCGCTTTCTAGAAGGAAGCGAACTCTCCTCTTTCCTTTTCCTCTCTTCAGCACCAAGTCCCCTCCTTTCACCCCACCCCATTCAAGGAGTACTCTATTGGAGATCTAATTTATGAGCCTGTGTTCAATGGCCTTGGTGAGGTAGCCTGGGGACCTAAAACTTTTCTATAAAGAAGCTTGTTCTGCATGCAAAATAATTGAAATTTAGCAATTTTAGAAAGCCCCTACTTTGAGTCAGGTACTCTGGTAAATACTGTTTTACAAAGATGAATGAGCTTTGGCTCCTGCTCTCAGGAGTTCATAGTTCACAACCAACCTACAGGTATGGTTTTGTGACAAACTATTGATAAACAGTGGGGACTGGGGGAGAGCTGTACAAATAGCAGAACCTGGATTAACTGGAGCAAAATTAACCAAGTACCTGAATTAACCAGAATCCTCATCCCACTCCACCCCCAAACTCAGCTTTTAGTAGAAAATGTTGTCATGCTCTTGTCAAATTTTAATCCAAAAAGCAATTTAAACAAAATACTCTGGAACAGGGATTCTTAACAAGGGGCCTGTGAGCTTGAATTGAAATTCAAAAAAGCATTCTTGTGGGGACGTGTTGGTGCAGGTGTGATGTATTTACTAAATAACACACAGTAGAGTGTGGACTTAGTAAGGGGTCCGTGGTTTTCACCTGACTACAAAGGGTTCCGTGGAACAAAAAAGGTTGAGAACCCCTGAGCTAGAATCAAGGCAAACATATGTTATCTTTTAAATGGAGCAATGAACCTAAGCCATAGTAAGATTTTATAGCATGGATAAATAAATTGTATTTAGAAGCCAGAAAGACAAAAGGGAAAACATATATTAGCTTTTTTTTCAGTTATCAGAGGTACAGGGGGGGGAAATGGATTGGGATTTAAGT
This sequence comes from Chaetophractus vellerosus, assembly GCA_004027955.1. Taxonomy (NCBI): domain Eukaryota; kingdom Metazoa; phylum Chordata; class Mammalia; order Cingulata; family Chlamyphoridae; genus Chaetophractus; species Chaetophractus vellerosus. The sequence continues at coordinate 18,884 of PVKH010001573.1, forward strand.
GGTAAATAGAAAACTCAGTCAGAAACCCCATTTCCTGAGCTTCCACTGTTTGAGTTTTTAACAGCATGAGCTATGAAGTCGGACTATTACAAATCCTGACTCAGCTACTCCCTGGTCATGTGACTCTAGCTGAGTTAAATATTCTCTCCCTGCCTTGTCTTGCTTATCTGTAAAATGTGGATGATGATAGTAGTTATAGCAGCGCCTGGCACAGAGTGAGTTCTCAGGGTCTCGGCACTGATGCATTATCTCCTTGTGTAGATGGGGGCATGGAGTTAATCCCCTGGGAGCCAAGTCAAGGCATGCTGGGTCTCCAAATGCACTTAACATTCCCTGGGAGAAACGAGGCATTAGAGACACGGCCAGATTGCTCGTGGCAGCCTTGGAAATCTCCAGAGGATATTATTT
>PVKH010001573.1:21791-30122 GCA_004027955.1 Chaetophractus vellerosus
GAAACATGAAGTTGGATTCTTTCAAGAGAAATTCCAGAAATTAAAAGACTATTTTAATGGAAGCAAAGCCAGATGAGGTCCCCTTCCCATGTAAATGGATTTTAAATATTTTCAAACTTAACAATGATAAGCCCTCTCCTACCACCCTATGTAAATATTTAAATGCTTAGAGATGATTAAGTATAATGCTTTTCATTGCATAGTAATAATGATAAAATGTTACAGATTTTATTTAATGCAATCCCCTACTGTTTATGGGTAGTCATCAGAATTCCATTCTCCCAAGGCCCATCAGCTTTATGTTTAAATCCATAGACCTGCAACAGTGACTTATACTTGTAAATAACTTAAATTATGCGTTTACTTGAATTGGCTGTTTGGGTTTCATGTGTACTTTTACCTTTCAGTTGTGACATTTCCGCAGTTAACAGAAGTGTCTTTATCCCCCCGCAGGACAAGACGAGTGCCTTGAGCCTGAGCAACGTAGCAGGCGTCTTCTACATTCTGGTTGGCGGCTTGGGCTTGGCAATGCTGGTGGCTTTGATAGAGTTCTGTTACAAGTCCAGGGCAGAAGCGAAGAGAATGAAGGTGGCAAAGAGTGCACAGACTTTTAACCCAACTTCCTCGCAGAATACCCAGAATTTAGCAACCTATAGAGAAGGTTACAACGTATATGGAACCGAAAGTATTAAAATTTAGGGGTAGGACTTAGGGCCTGCTACAGTGAGTGGGTGACGCATCCTGTAAACGCGGTGTTGTGTCTGTCTGTCCAGTGGTGGTGTTGCTTGCTTCTAGTTAGAGCTTTATACTTTAAAAACTTCACTGCAAAGTGCTTCGGTTTTCTTTGGCTGCAGACGTACTGTTCGAAACTCTATGTTGCCAATAGATATCTGCATTGCAAGGGTCAGAAAGACAAACAAATTTCCAGAATTGCTTTGTGAAATGACTTAAACAGTAATATTCTGAAATTTGGGAGAAATTGGAAATTAGACCTTGATTTCCTTGCACATAGGCTAGGCTAATCTCTGTAACAATCCAATTTTAGGAAAAAATGATTACAAAATAAGCACAAAACCTGTTCCAAATGATCAAAGCCTAGACATTTTGCCTATTTTTGGTAAGGTCATATTGGTTTCTGAGAAACAATTTATGTGAAAATTCCAAGAAGATGGCAGGCACATAGTAAGTGCTCAATGGATTACAGCTTCTACTATAATTTGTTTTACATTTGCCATTTTTCTATACTTTTAAAGAGTGAAACCCTGCTTGATATTAAGCTCACAGTAGTCCTTCAGCCCAGCGTTAGGCAGGAGAGACTGACTATACTTCACGTTTATTAGATGAAATTCCACTCTAATGGTCACAGAATCACTAGGGTGAAGAGGCATTTTAGGCAATACATTCTCCATTCAAAAATGTTACCCATATATGTGTGCTATAGATGGAATGCAGTAAAAGATAAAAATTGCAGTGAGCTTTTATAAGGCTTCTCTTTTTTTTCCACTTCAATTGCTTTTAAGCAAGGCAGGTTCAGCCCTACTTACTCACATCCTTTTGTCATGTCACAATAAAACATTGGAAACATTCAGTAAAATATAGGAGCTTGAGATCATTTTTTAAGAATCTAACTGCCCACTGCTTGCTTTCTGTAATGATAGAAAGTGCTTTTAAAATAAGATATGAAATCATTTGTTATTGCTCTTCCAGAAATCAGGTCTCTAAAACCCATTTTCTGAAATTATATATAATAGCCAACTGAATAGGCTGCTCGTTCTGATTACAGAGATAAATAAGCCTTTGGACTCACAAGAGACATTCAGTGCTCGATCAAAACGTACGAGTCAAAAACCCTATATAATTGTTAATAAGATGTACATCTGAGGTTACGCCAAGTAGACCTGCATTGAACTTTGATATTTATTTATACAAAAGCTACTGAATGTTAGTATTTTTAAAACAAAAAAAAGCCATTTCTTTTTACCTACATCTAGAAATCAATACCTGAGTGCAACTACACATAGATAATCCCAGATAGGCACTTGCCCAATTTTTGGAAGAATTAAGAATTAAACCCTCAATTCACTCAGATACAAGCGTTTTGGTAATGCCAATTGCTAAACAACAAGCTGGGACAATGTCAGGGTATCTTGGCTATTATGGGGATTGTTTCATCTCAATATTTACAGAGTAAAGTAGAGATCTTCCCAAGATGGAAAGCAACACTAGTTTTCAGAGCCAATTCTGACATCATTCTGAGATGAGTTTTATAAGATGTCTCAATAAAGGTTTCTAACAGTTTATTAAAATTGACTTTTCTTTGGCACGGCAAAGGCATCCCAATCATCAGTAGATCCAATGTCCAACGGCAGGGAAGCAAAGCAAAGAAATATTAGAATGTTTTAGAAAGAAATACTCAGGGATGCCAGTTCATTACAAAGATCTGGGAAGTTGATGAAAAGAGATCTACATCCCCAGGTTAGGTACATATCATTATGACATGAATAATCGGGGGAGGGGGGGCAGAATCTGACCTCGCAACTAGTAGCAACCCTAACTGCCTTTAGAGCAATGGTTCACATTTTGACAACACGTTTCACATAAAAATGAAGCGTTCACATCCTCATGACTCTTTAGAAAGCGTCACGGCATTCACCATGGAGGACACGCTCAGCCTCTCTGGGGAACTGTCAGCAGTTTTTACTGCACTCCCACATTCAATGCGTGCTTCCTTTCAAAAACTGTTATCGCCCATAATTAGGCAAATCATCGATTTAGAAATTATTTTACCCAATCTAAAAATCAAAACCTGAAATCTTCAGTACACGGCAGTACCCGTACTTAAAAGTGATCGCCCCTCAAGGAACACATACAATTAGAGCCGCAGCCTTTAGCAGGAGAATCCATACCCAAGCCGCAAGTAAACTTAAGAGGGTTTGCCTCAAGAGGGTCACCTCAAGATGAAAAGAAATGGCACTTTATGGAAGAATCAAGAGATGGAAGGACAGAGAATGCAAATGCTCAAATGTAGATTTAAAGGGAAAATAAGGGAATCAAAAATTCATAAACTAATACAACCCTCAGTTGTCTTAATCTATAAGGAAGGAAATGTTATTTGAGAGGACATGGACTTTTTCACTTTGGGGGAAGTTTCCCTTTACTCACAATGGAGCTCAAGAAAAAAGGAAATACAAAAATAGATTTTTTTAATGGCACAAGCCTTCTGAAAAAAATTCTCTCAAAAAGTCACAATGCTTTCATTAATTATCTTTTAGTGTTTCTTCAAAAAAATTTCAAGCTAAATTATAAAATATAAGTGTCTATTTTCCTTAATATAAATGTTGAGAGGCAATGTGAAGAAGCACATTCCGACTCTGGTCTTCATTTTGTTTTAATTTTGTGGGGTGTAGGCAACGATGGATTCTCTGGAACCGTGAGCTTAAGTCTGCTGCCCCGAGTAGCCCTGGTTCCCTGGAGCTTCCCAAAGCACAGTGTTCAAGATGGCGGCCGCCTTGGCTTGGATTAGACTCGTGATATTCACTTCTTGTGTTTTTTTCTCAGCACGTGACTGACAAACCTAACCAATCTAATCTAAATGGCCCAGAAATTGTTTTCTCTAGAAGCTCAGGGAAAATGCCAATGCTATAACTGGTATGTGCCAAGCAACTGGGTACCCATTAAAGGGTTCTGACCCAAAACACATTCTTCTGTAACACATAACATTTCAAACACAGGATTATACTAGAAAGTTACCCAGCAACTTTGATACCAAGTCCTGACCTGTTTCTTAAATAGAACAGTTTATTGCTAGATTTTCTTGATACAAATCATGCTGCTTTGTTAATGATTCTTTTTATATACTCTCTCAAAAACATATGCACTCTAATATGAAGTAAAATATATCCATCTCTAGGAACATAACCTCCCATGGGTCCCACTTTAAAGAGCAGGACTACTGCAGCCCAGTCCACTGTTTCGTGGTGAGATTCTGCCCTACGAGGTGGAGTAAGGGATCCTTTCAGATGCAGGCTGAATTTAATCAAATTGCTTTGTTGCACTTTTAACTTGCATATTGGTATACTGAAACTGTGCTTCTGTTCACTTTATGTTCACTTAGAAATTTTAAACATAAAATTCACATGCAGTAAAATTCACCCTTTTTTGTGTACAGCTCTGCAAGTTTTGACAAATGCTTCATTTAGAATTTTGTCCCTTCAGTTTCATTTACAAGGAAACAAACGGTATTTTCCATTTATGGACATTCATCCATTCAACAGATATTTACTGAGTGCCTATTATGTGTCCAAAAAAGGCAGAAGAAACTTGATTTCAAGGGACTAGTAGAAGATAACCAAGTAGGAATATCATTTTCCCCAAAATTCTCATTACATTTGCTGTGATTGCTAAATATAAAGGCAGTTAATGTTTCTGTAGAGACTGTATCCTAACTTCTGATTCTGAAGATGTGTTAATTTTTGAGACTGTTCAGTAAGGCTGGAATATGAGCTGGACCTTTTTATCATAGATATGTAATTAACTAGCAATCTGATTGTCACTTTCTGAAGTTATCAGGGCAGCTGATCTCTACACCTTTTCACTCTAACATTCTTTAATTCAATTAACTAATTACACAAGATATAATTCTAATATTTAAATTTCAGGACAGAAAATACAGGGATGGACTTACCTAAAGAATAGGATACACTTAAATTCACACTAGGAAATATCCCGTTTACTTTATTTTCCTATTGTTTTAACATCAGAATTCAGCAAGTGGGAAGAATTTAAAGGCAATGGATGAATAGTAATTAGATTTACATCATATCGCTGCATGTTTCTCCTCTCTGTATTTTCTGTTACCTAATATGACAGAGAATGAGGGTTTTAGCCACTTGGACCCCAAAATTTCAGTCTAGGAAGTCCCCGGTTGATGACCTTACAGGAGGCACGGAAAGATGCCCCTTTTCAGGGCACTGCCTGGACGCGCACGTCTTACAGTGTGAGCCATAGCTTCCCTGGTGGGCGCAGAGTGAGCCCACGTAACTAACTGTGCTGTTTGGGTCATGTCTATCACTAACCAGTGTGAATGAATGGAAGTGTCTGTGGATAGCTCCGTGTTATGAAAACAGGAAGATCTGTCATGATTAGTCTACATAGTTTGTTTAGACAGCTCGTCACATTTTTAGGAGCATGATTCTTGCATTGTAAAGACATTTTTAACGAGAAAAGAATCTTTAAAGAATGTTGCTCAGACATAAGGTTGACTAGAAGTACTAGAGGGCACAGTGCAAAGGTTAATAGATGTGACCTTGCCCAGATTTGCTAAACAAAACCTAGATGTATGGTCTTTCAGAATTAGTTATTGAACAGGTAGGACCGCAAACTCTAGACGGATTCGATCTTCCATGCACCCGAGCTTTCCTTCCCCCTTTAAGCCGTTTTCATATGACCGAAAGAATATGGGAAAAATGCAGATGTCTAAATATTGATATTTTGGTGTTTGTTGTGTCACGTTTGGTTGAAGAAACAGAAGTATTTGTAACACTCCACATTCTTTGTGTTTCCTTTCCATGCAACCCAGCTGACCTTCTCTGAAGCCATAAGAAACAAAGCCAGGCTATCCATCACCGGGAGTGTGGGAGAAAACGGCCGGGTCTTGACACCGGACTGCCCAAAGGCTGTACATGCTGGAACTGCAATTAGACAGAGTTCAGGATTGGCGGTCATTGCATCGGACCTACCATAAAAACCAAAAAAAAAATTGAGTGCCTTAATAAAACTGACGGTGACTGGTGGCAACGCAGCCCGGAGGGGCCCGGCGCGCCTCTGCTGCCCCGGCCTTGGCTGAGCGCGGACAGGGTCCGAGGGCGCCGGGCCGCAGCCGCGCGACGTGTGCATGAGCTCAGCTCCCAGACCCAGACTCAGATTTTCTATCAGGAAAACTCACACTTTAGGTTTCTTCGGGGAGCGGGTGGGGGGAGCTGGGATGGGCTATTAACAGCAACAAATTTCACTCGAGTGGACTTAAAAACTAATCAGACTTGCGAGTTAGCGCACTCACTGGGCAAGTTCTTGCGCAGAAAGGCCTTTGTCTGCACCACAAGGGATAACTAGTTATAGAAGCCAACCTGCTAACCTGTGTCTCCAGAACACCCGCGCATTCAGTGGACGAACCTCCGGCTGAGTCACTAAACTGTGAAAAGAAAACAATACACAAACATGTAAATCCTGTGAAAAAAAAATTTAAAGAAAGTATTTATACTTCACTTTGGAGAAAACAAATACTGAAACATGCTTGCTTTTTAACTGATGTAAATTCAGTAGAGGACAACACAATTCTTTTTTCTAACCATCTTAGGGAACAATACATTGCAATAATTGATATAAATGCCATCACTGTAATAAACTTTAGAGACTTTTTTTAAATAAGAGTCGTTGGTCATCTTGTTTGCTAATCACCTTCGCTCTGTCACACGAGTCGGTGTCCACAGATTGCATTTGTCTCACGACCAGGAACAAAAACAAAAAGAAGAAAATGTTCATGTAAAATCATCAGTCTGCAATGTAGATTCAGAAAAGCCTATGGGTCGCTCATGTTATCGACATTATTTATAATCTTGTTCTGTGTACAAAATTGTGGTTTTTGTACCCACCAAAAAGAATAAAACAAGAGACGTTCTTACAGTAGCTACAGAGCTTAAAGTTGTTTTCTTATCGGTATAAAAGTTATTTGAGAAATTGTAAGACTATAGGAAGGATTGGTGAAGTCAAGTGGTGGGCCATTTTGGGAAATGCAGCTAGTCTTATTATTTTTGCCCACTAAGTTATCCTTCCTTTGCAGATCTTTGGCTTGTTAACAGGTTAAGTTGTGAAAGATGGAGTTTTTGAGTCGGGGACCAAATCATTGTCATAATAGCAACATACTCTGAAATTGTGTATTGAAATTTTACTTGACTGTATTTTGCTGCATAAAATTATGTGTCTCTTGGGCTTCTCCCCCCATCTTCATTGATCCATTTAAATCATTTGAAGGCACTAATAATAGTTTTGGGTACATAACAAATGAAGATTAGTATTGTTCTCAAATGGAAAATGCGAAGAAAGTTATGCCCGTGTTTATTTACTAAAAATACCTTACGGATTAAATTAACACGGTTTGACAGAAGGTTTGGTTTCTTTGACATAATAACTCAGCACCACAATAGGGATAAAAGTCACAGTACTTAGGGATCTTGGTGGAAAGCACAAGTGAGATGATTTTGGAAGTCTGGCCTTGAAGGATGAGTCAAGTTTCAGTAGGTGAGGGTGCTAGCAGTCTTGGGGTGAGCAGTAGCCCAAAGCCGTGCTTGCCAGTGGCTTGTTTAATGAATCCGTTCAACTCTTTGGGCTGGTGAGAGCAGGCATGTGATACCAAGGGAGATACATTTGGAAAAGGTGAAGGACTGATCTCCTTGCCTCAACTCCTGAGATCCACCCCTCCATCCAATCTCTGTGCACATCTGATAACACACACACACACACTGTTCCCTCAGGAAAAGTCCCAAGCTCTTTAGCAGAGCACGGGAGTCGCTCTATCACCTGGCCCTGTGCACCCCCCACCCCTCCCACAGCTCTGCAGCCCGCAAACGAGCCTCAAGGGCAGCGCAGGGGACACTGCGTAAGCTATTTCCTCAGTCTGTAACTCTCCCTTTCTCCCTTTTACCTGACTAACTTGTCCTGATCCTTCAGGACTCACATGGCATTGTACTTGCTGTGGGAAGAGCCCCGTCGCTACCCCCACCCCCACCCAGGAGACTGAGTTAGGTGCCCTTCTTAGTGTCTGTCCTTCCCCAGCACGGCACTCGCCAACGCATTGTAATTGCCTGTGTACTCGTCTGTAGAACTCCTAGACTGTGAGCTCCTTGAGGGCAGGACTGTGTCTCTCTTGTTCACAGTTGTATCCCCAGCACCCAGCACAGTGCCTGGCATATTGTAGGTGCTTAATAAATACTTGTTGAATGAATGGATGGATGTAACTTAATTAATTAAGTGGAAGCAGAAAGGCGGCTTTCCTCAACAGTGTGTAGAGTGGGTGTTACGTATATAATAGGTCAAAATGAAGGTTAAATATTGTGTGGTTTCACGGCGGTGGTTAAAGAAAAGCAAAAAAGATGATCTGATGCATTTTTTGATAAGATGAGGAGGTGCTCATGTGATTGTACCTAGGTGTACTATATATATATATATATATCTACAGAAATCACCGTTAGAGAACTAATTCAGAACAGGTTTTCTTGTTCTTAGCCCTACTTCCAAAGTTATCTTTCATTTAAACCTCAGAGTGGATTAGCGATG
>PVKH010001574.1:0-20928 GCA_004027955.1 Chaetophractus vellerosus
ACTGATGAAAAGGCCTGTGAAGTCATTACCTGATTACACCCATTTGATTATGTAATTTAATTTAGCTTTTCTTTCTCCCTTCCAGTGCATACACTTAATAAACAAACACATCAGTAGAAGAAATCAATGTGATCTCCAAAGGAGCTCTGTTTCTTACCTTCTTCTTTTTCCCACTCAACACAGCGGTTGGCAAGCACCTGGAAGGCTGCCCAGGCCATGGTGGCCACCTTCTGCTTCTTCGTTTGTTTTTCACTGGAGCTCGACTCAGTCTGACTGCTCAAGCTACACAGTCGATCCATGAGCTGAACGAGGCCACTGCGTACCAGGCACTTCTCTTCACTCCTGGGCAGAAGGGAAAGAGTATGAAATAAATACAACTGACCAGCCCTCAGGAAACTTGTACTTAAGATTCAGGTTGTCAAAAAAGCATAAAACAGGTCAGCATGATTCTTTGTCTACAATCGTACAATGAAACATAAAAAATTTTTTTATGATCAAGATCTCCTTCATAAAAAAGGAATCTTTAGGTAATGAACTTTATTGTGCTATAGCTTACATACAAGAAAAGGCCTTTCCTTGCTTACCTGGTATACGGTATTGTACATAAGAGTCCGATGCTATTTGCACAAGCAATAGGGTAACGAGCACACAAGGACACAACAGAGGTCATGGTCTCTCCAAAGGCTTCCTGGACCTGCTCAACCATCCCACCACAGGTTAGTTCTTCAATTCTATGAAACAGAAACTAAAGCTCAGGCTTCCTGAACCATGTCAAGGAGAGTGATGATGACTATGAGAGCAGAAGAGTTCTTCTGAGAAATCAAGTGTCTAGATGAATCCAGAACTGAGGGGATCTTGATGATCATCAAGCTCAGTGTTTCTCTAACTGCAGGACCATAGAGGACTATTGGGGAGGATTTCTAGCTGTGACTCAAAGACAATGATCCACACTCAAGAAGAGTCTGGGAACTCCTGGGCTAGGTAAAGTTAAACAAGGTTCTCTGCAAGACTTCTCAGAGCCTTTGATATGGCTCAAGTCCACAGCATCTCTAAGAGCAGGACAATGGTATCCAACATTTCCCAAACTTATGTGAGAATGATACCAATTACATGAGACACAGCTGTAACATTTCATTCAACATCAAATGCTGTAAATGAAATTTACAGTTTTTGGTATAAACTTTCTGTGAAGTTAGCACCTACAATTATGTTTTTAGAAACTGATCTAATAAAAATAAACACAAAGGTATACAAAGTATAGGTATAAGGATGCTGCCTGCAACATTGTTATTAATGCAAAAACAAAACAAACCAAAAAAGAAAGAATTTATGTGTCCACCAGTAGAGGATGAGAGTTAAATAAAAATAAAATATGACCATCTACACAATGAAAATCTATGAAGGATTTTAAAACACCATCTCAGATCTATATGTACTGATATGAAAAAATAAAGATATCTAGGATATATTGAATAAACCATGCTGATTACAGAAAGGCATTTATCACATGAACTTAAGTAAAAAAAAAAATGGAATACACACACGCAAACCTGTTTTGGGAGAGAATTAAATGGTTTTATGTAAGTGTAATTGAACAACAAGCTCTTAATGAATTTAATAGGGCAAGGTGAGTAAAGAGACTTTTACTTTCTGTTACACACCCTGAAGTTTTTGCAAAATCATGTATCACTTTTATAAAAATAAATTTATTCTATTTTGGAAGGGAATATTAGCAATGCCACTGCCTATGTTTTGGCCCCCAGAATGATCTTTGAAGTGGCGCCTGCCCATCCTAGACAGGACAGTGTAAGTTAAGAGAAACAACTGACCTGGGTCCTCCCTGAAGGACCATCGTCACTGGACCCACAAGATGTGTCACGCCCCCAACTCGCACGGCAGCCGTCAGCAGCTCCCGCATGTGCACCAGGGCTTGCTTGCGAGTGTTTCCCCGCCGCCACCTGGTCTGTGCAGCTAAAAGAAAGCTGCTGCTGGACACCTGAAATGCATAAAAAGGAAATACACCCGATTCCTTCTGACCGTCACAAGACCATTTGTGCTGTTATGTGATAGTCACTTGGAGTCGGCAAAATGTGACGTACAGCTTGGTCAGGGTTAGTGCCAATGAAAGCAAACAGCTGCCCCAGCAAGACACTGTAGGTGGGCTTGTCCCTGCTGTCCTCGATGGCCAGCGACTGCAAGAGTGTAAAGGAGCTGCTGCGGTGGCTGGTCACATGACGTCGCCTATGGGGAACACAAAACAGCCTTAGATCAGCAAAACAAGAAACACACTCAGGAGTTGTTTTGCTGAGTGCATTCAGCTACGTGTGGGAATACAACCTTAGTCATTAGCCATTTACCTTTGATTCGCTCTAGTAAATTCCAAATCTTCACTGCCAATCATTTCCAGGTCAGAAGGAGCAGACATGCTGCGAAGAAAAACAGGCTGCCGGACAGCATGGGAGATGACCTTTGTTTCAGAAGCTGATTTACAAGCTGGAACAAAAAGGAATAAAAAGGCAAACATTTCTCTATCCAATTTGTGAGAAGTCTACAGTAACAGCTAAACCCAACATCGTACTCCCATCAGTCTAAGAGTATCTTTGCTTTCTATCAGAGTTCAGCCACCAATCCAGCTGGCATAGCATACTGATGATTTTTAGGTCAATTTTTAAAAACCTATATATTAGCTTAAAAATTATTACGGCTTGAAAAATTAAAAACTTTTTTGTTGAATTAGTTTTCCAAAGAAAGGCTCAAAGATTCATTTAATTTAATAATCTCTAAATTTGCACTTTAACAAAAGCATTCTAAAAAAACAAAAGAGGATAGAGAAAGTAATTTCTGCATTCAAAAATGTCTTAATTCCAAAAAGTACAGATCCATTTTTTTTGATCTGTACATTTAATTACCTTACATTTAACCGCCTTATTACCACTTGGCAATATCTCTGCTTTGATTATTGGTGGAAGTAAATATATACACGAACCCTTTCTATAAGATCTATATTCCTTATTCCTGAATATTCCTATTCAGGAGAATGACTGTTTTATAAAATAATACCTAAATGCAAAAATTGGCTAAGCAAAAAAGAGGCAGTGAAAGCAGAGGTCATTTTGTATCTATCTAAGAGTGGTTAGACAGAGCTTAAATCTAAAGAGTTTATCATTTTGATGACATTGTTGCTATCTCTCAGCCTTTTTCAAAGGCATCACTAGTCTTAGTGAGTTTGGGGTAAGTCTTTATTAGGGACCTTTAGTTAATGTGGCTAGGGATGTGGTGAAGCAGACCATCTTGGCGCGTGGTTGTACCACACGCCCAGCACACATATCTCCCAAGCCCATGCCGTCCCCTGAACTTCTCAGGGGGTGCTAGTCAGAAATCTAGGAATAATCCTAGATTCTTCATTCTGAGAGAGAGGAACACTAGGTGATCAGCAGGGATGAAAACAAGTTTCTCCCTTGATACTGTTCATCAGGCAATGAGGTTAGATAACTCTTTAAGAACAATTTTACTGAATGTAATTAATACCACTGAACTGTATACTTGAAATACAGGTTCAAGATTTCAGGTTCACAATTAGCACTTGTGGGCTAAGCTCACTGGTATGAATCCTGTCTCAAGGAAGAGCACTCATTGACCTCCCTGAGACAAGAGATGCATTTTCAGGCTAACCACTGAAATGTGACCAGAAAAAAGTTAATTCACAAAAATTCATGCCAGAAGGTTCCACAAACTCAGCTTCAAGAGGAAAAAAAATGATCTGTCACAATGTTGATTATCTATATGTATTACTATGAAAATGATAAACCAAAAATTAAAAATAAGGGGCTGCAGATTATAAAAATCCTGGTCATGGGCCTCCTTAAAGGTCCCCAAGAAAAACTTAACAAGGCAGACAAGGAAGCACCGCTCACGGCTCACGCTTAGTCGACTCACAAAATACCACTTGAATTCAATTAACACTAAGTATTTCTTGACTAGAAAATGTAAAAGGCAAAATTAAAAATGTTGAAACTTCCTATTTCTTTTCTTTCTAGGAGTAAATGAGAGTGCTTTTGTTTTTAAGTAGCCAGTGCATATTTTCTGAATAGACTGGAGCCTGACAGCCCCTGCAGGCCTATTTTAAGCAGTACCTGGTGTTTCTGCAGGTGTCCCCGAGATGCTTCTCGTGAGGCCAGACTGGGCTGCAATGGTGACATGCAGCAACAGCTCAGCTCGATTCATTAAGCTCTTCACTAACGTCTTAGTTTTAGCCAGTGGATGTGAGGGTTTCTGAATAAGAGAATTCACTTCTTGTAGGAACTTCTCCCTATAAAGAAAGGCTGATGTGCATTCAGACGTTCTCTATTTAACCAAAGCCATTTAAAAAAAAATTACAAATGATGTGAGAAGAGGGGAAACTAAGCAAAAGTAATCTAATAAACATTTTTCCTTCCCCCTTCCCCACCCAAAGAAAGCAGTATTATAAAATGTTGCCAGTTTTATTTCCTTTTTCTCAGTAGCAAATGGCTACATGCTAACTTTTGAAGGTTACTTTACTTCCAAATTACCAAATGAGTTCCAACTCTAAAATATTCCATGAGCGCACAAAATTTTTAGAAATCTATTAAGAGGGAGCAGATGTGGCTTAAGCGGTTGAGCACCTGCTTCCCACACGGGAGGTCCTGGGTTTGGTCCCTGGTGCCCCCTAAAAAAGCAAAAACAAACAACAAGGAAACAAATGAAAAAAAAAACCAACTCGGGGGAGCTGATGTTGGCTTAGTGGTTGAGTGCCAGCTTCAGCTTACAAGGTCCAGGGTTCAATACCCAGCCCTGGTACCTCAAAAAAAAAAAAAAAATCTATTAAGAGACTAGCTCTGCACGCTATGCTTTGAGTGTCGAGGCACTAGTAGCCTTAGTAGTAACCTTAGGAAGCTGTTAATATCCCTTACCTCAGTGACAGAACCATGTTTTCAAGATCATTTCCATCAAAGGAGACTTCCTTCATTGAACACAAAAGTTCCAGTTCTTTCATTTTGTTCTAAAGAAGGAAAAGTCAAGAAAAGATGGTATGCAGGATCTGCAGAAACTAAGTTTCTGCAGAAACCATGTTATAAGTAACAGAACATCTCAGGGAAAAAAACCCCACCTTTGATCCACATTTTTATACCTGAAGCAATCTTTAAGTCATTAATTGATATTTTAATGATTAAAAATGGCTTTTGGGGGGCCGGCTCGATAGCCCAGTGGATAGGGCACCGGCATACCACATGGGAGGCCCCAGGTTCGATTCCCGGGGACCTCTCCTAGCGGGTAGACCGCCTTGAGAAGGGCAAGCCGCCATGGGCGGGCCGGAGCCGCCGTGGGCAGGGCAAGAAGCTGCCACGGACATGGCAAGAGCCGCCACGGGCAGGGCAGGTCGCCTGCGAATGGAGCGCAGCCAGCCACCCGCGAACTGAAAGCCGGCCGTGAATAGAAGCAGAAGCCACCCACAAGCGGGGAAAGCTGCGCCTGCGCAGTGACCACTCTCGGCGCGTTGCCGCAGCGGGGGGAAGGGGAGATATGTAATAAAATAAATAAATCTTAAAAAAAAAAAATGGCTTTTGGGTACTTGAGGATTTCAGGAGAGCTTATAACTACCTTTTTTTTAAGGCTTGAAAGCAAAATCTGATAACGATGCATTATGGATGCATTATAAAACAATAAATCAGTTATAAAACAACTTAATGAGTATTTGTTATTGATATGTTGATGAAATCACTTTTTGGTTAACCTCTTTTAAAGAATGGGTATGTTTTTGCATATGCAGCAATTTAGGAAGTGACATTATTTTATTTCTACACACATGGTATAATACCTTTGCTCTATGAGTAGCAACACCCCAATGATAAATCGTACAATTTGCTCACCTCATTAAAATGGTAATCATAAAAGAAAGGCATGTTGTTCTCCAGTTTTCCCTGCAAAGCTTCATCAACCTCACTTTGCCATTTCTGTTCCAATTCTGCAACACTCTAAGAGATACATTAAAATAAAACAAAGTATAAATAGATGCCAAAAAAGCGTAATCCTCGAATTTGGAAATTTTAGTTGTAATAGTAATTAAATAAAAATTCAGATCACGTGTTAAACATCTTTAAATTTCCAGAAAAGAAATTATTTCTAACAGTTTTAAGAGGAAGCTAAATATTTTAGTTTTCATTTACCTGCAGCTGTCTCTCCATGGCATTGAGTTTCTTAAAGGTCTCACCCATAATTTTACACAACAAATCATATTCCTCGGCATGTTCTTCTTGATACTGGAAATTGATTAAGGACTGCAGTGCATCAACCAAGTTCAAGTGTTTTATAACACACGATACCACCATTTCCTCCATCACGTCTGGCTGAATCACTTCCCTGTGTATACAATGGAAACTAGTCAAGTGCATGCCATGTTCTTAACTTACCAATGCTGTATTTTACAGGTTTAATTTGCAGGCTTTGATTTAAATATGTTAAATATTCCCCACACCTTCTCTATTACAACAGATTAAGAGGCGTGAACATTATGATGGCTTTCACATCAAGTTGGTAATAATTTAGTAAATTAACTGATAAAGCTGATGTTGACTGACAAAGCTGAAAATCAACATTAAAGAGACTTCATTTTCTATGATTTGTATATTTTGAGCTAGAGTCATATTAGAGCTAAAGTAGGCCCAAGGCAAAAATAAAATAAATCTTTAGCACCATCTATCTACCAATTAATTTCATATGTTATTACTGTTTGTTAGTGCATATGGATGTTGGGCTGAAAAGAGTGTTTCTGTATTCTTTTCATTTTAAATTTCATCCATTCTCTAATTTTTTTTCTCTCAGATGGCCAATCCTGCCTCAGTAGGCAGAGCAGAGGCCTGCAAAACAGACTTGACTTTAAGCAAGGCTATGGCAAAGACATTTATAACTGCAAATTCACATTCTAGATTCAAGACATCACCATCTCTCTAGGCATCAAAAATAAAGAAATGTCTCCAGACTCCATGGAAACTAAAAACCAAGGCCAACTACTATAGAACGTCAAACCACCTGAGAAAAGCCTAGACTCGTGGACTTCAGTGTACATCAGAATCACATGGAAAATTTGTTAAAATACAGATTACTGGGCCCCAGTGAGTTTCTGATTCAATGGGTATGAAACGGGGTCCAAGAACTTGAATTTCTAACAAGTTCCTAGGTGGAGGAGAACACTTTGAGAACCACTGACTCAGAATATCACCTGGTGATATTCTCCAGAGTACTGGGCTCATATTCATTAAATAAACATAAAATGAAAGGTTCATTTGTTAGACCATGTGAAGAAATACACTTCTTTCAATTGCGTCAAATGTTTTGTTTTCATGTGGAAAAATAAAATGTTACATGGACATACTTTATACTTGGTCTAAACTGAGGTCTAGCACGCCCAGAAATTTCCCTGAGCTTTATCATGATTCCTGGAGGCAGCCTGATCCGGGGCAGATCAAAGTAGTTTCCAACTGGAGGCACGAGGACGTCAGAGGGGTAGGTGAATTCTCTGTCTTCCTCTATGGTCAGAGGCAGGGGAGAGGGGCTTGGCGTAAGGGCAGGGGAGATCACGCCATTGGCCTCCACCTGCCACTGGCACCTGAGCAAAGAGAAAAGAGGCCGTCACACTCTTTACACCTTCTACCAAGCTTACTTG
The DNA here is from genome assembly GCA_004027955.1 of Chaetophractus vellerosus. Taxonomy (NCBI): domain Eukaryota; kingdom Metazoa; phylum Chordata; class Mammalia; order Cingulata; family Chlamyphoridae; genus Chaetophractus; species Chaetophractus vellerosus. The sequence goes on from PVKH010001574.1 coordinate 7,682, forward strand.
AAAACTATTTAAAATCTGCAGGGTTAGCAAAAGTATTAAGTATTTATTTCTCAAACCTTCTTCAGAAGCTAAAGAAAAATGAATGATATATGAGAGTGCTTCTTTGGGAATCTGCCTCTTTGACAAAATCTTATTATGAAAACTTTTAAACATACAGAAAAGTTGAAGGAATTACATGGTTAACACCCATACACTCATTCCCTGAATTCTACAATTTTTTAAAAATAGGGTTCTCATATACCACCCTATTATTAACACCTTACATTGGTATGGTACATTTGTTACAATTGATGAAATCACATTTACATAATTGTACTATTAACTATAGTCCATGGTTTGAACTGTTTGTGTTGCACAGTTTACAGCAAACATTTTGCTATATGAGCTTTATCACACACTTGTCCCCATCCTTTATGGATTCTGTAATCTAATTATACAAATATTTTGGGTTGGGGCAAAGCTTACGCAGTTATAGATTGCAATTTCAAATTTAGTAAAGTAAGGACCAAGAGGCACCGTAGTGTAATTGTCATCTTATCTGTTAGACATGATATCCATGAGCGGGGTCAGGCAGATGGCACAATCAGCTGGGAAATGTACTAAAAGCAATTTGACACAGTTGAAGAACTTTTTCCTTTGTGAGCAAAACCAGCTCAATCTGAGCCTATTTGTTACCTTTGTAAAAGTTTGGACCGCAATAGTTCCTGACAGGCTTCTTCTTCTTTGGTAATTTCTGGTCCATTGTACAGGATTCTTAACATGGAACAAGCTAACACAGACAGACCTAAAGCCAGGTCTACCAGAAAGGGCAAGCCTCCCGAGACATCCTCCGAAGACTCCTACAATGCAGACAGGGGTAAACCACACCGGTCAGTGCATGCTGGTGGAATGCTTCAACCTGGCTGCACCACACTGCAACGTTCCCAACCACAAGGTTTCACAAGCAGCAGCAAGGATCACTGCTAGGCTTCACATGTACGGCCCCCAACATCATGACTAGACAGAGGCACTGGAATGACCACAGAGTGAGGTCCCAAGAGGATTCTGGGAGCAAATAGCCAAAAAGACTCCATATTAACAATGGCAAAAATCACTTCCAAGAAGCCCAGGTTCTTTGGATCAGCTTCCTCTCTGATGTACCTTTCTAGGTACCAATCACTATTTCATTTTGTCATCTCCATCCTTTGCTCAAACTACAGTGTTGTAAATGACTGCACTGAATTCACTCAGTAATTACTGAGTATTAATATGTACCAGACATTGCTCTAGGTGTCTGAGACACATCAGAGAACAAAACAGAGGTCCCTGCCCTCATGGAGCTTACATTCTAACAGACAATTCTACTCTTGAGAGTCTTGGCTTGGTTAAACTTAAGCAACCTCCAAGTCTAAAATAAGTTTTCAAAATCAGGTAACTAGAGGGGATAATAGAACACCTACTACTCTTAAAACCCAGAATCCAAGTGCTTACTTCTATTAAGTGTTCCAGTCTTCTTCGCCCTATGAAAGATGCTGGAGTCAGGTCACCTAGCCAGGTTTTGAAGAAAGAGCCCCTACCAATGGATTATTTCTGTGTTGCTGAACTGGTCTTAGGCCACAGCGAATGTTTTTTCCATAAAAGAAACAGAGTGGTTTACCACTGCCGAATGGAAGAGATGGATGAAACAGTAGCACATATTTTGCCCTGATGCCAAGACAGATATGATGGATGTAACTGAGGTACATAGGAGAAAGTACATTATGCCCACAGCAGTGGTTAGAGTCAAGTACCTGAGCGCGAACTGTGCAAGCAAAGCCCCACATAGCTTTATCAGGAGTGTTGTGTTCACGGCCACTTCTCATTTCAAAGGAGAAGGTGACTGTATCTCCTTCCACCTTAAAATTTAAGGGGGGGAAAATGTACTTTAAAAACAAGACAATTTTCAAGAGAGCAATGATTTTCAGAGATTTACTGTTCAAAAGGACCAAAGAAATATTTTATTCCTTTTCTCATTCCTCTTCTTTGATTCAAATTTCTTTTCTCATTCCTCTTCTTTGATTCAAATTCCATCCCCTCGTATTTAGACCACAACCTCTGGGGTGTCTCTCCTGACCAGCAGCCCTTGGTACTAGGCATCTGTGAAACAGGCCACGACTGCCCAACAGCAAGACCAGAGCCAAGATTAAGCAAATCTGGAGCATAATTTCCAAGCAATTCCTCAGATGTCTATCCTCCTGACTTCCCCCTCTCCTCTTCATCACCTCGTTTGTGTCCATAGGCAGGCGAATGGCCAATACTCTAGAAGAACACTACCCTGTGCTGTATTAGATAACGTTTAACCAACACCAGAAGTAAGGATCAAAATGTAGCAAACTAGGAAACAACTGAAAGCCTGGCACTGATCAGGATTTGGAGGTAATGCGTCATGACTGAATTAAAGAGAGTACATAATACATATGAATTAAAGGCTCAGGGGACAGATTTTGGAGAAGAGTTCAGGTTTTGGTGGGCATTTCAGTTCATATTCATATTCTAGGCAATATGTGGTAGCTCCAGGGCCCAAATTTCAAAGCATGGCTTAAATCTCATCAGTTTGAGGAAGAATCATTATTTTTGCTCCAAAGGCCCAAATTCATTTTGAAGACATTAATTCAACACTTTTGAACTGCAATGGCCCTATGGTTCTAAGGCTACCCATCATAAGGGAGTCTGGAGAAGAAGTAAATAGCTGTCCTAATCGACAAGGAAGAAAATGCTGTGACAACCTCACTCATGGAATAACCTGTGGAATGGATACACGGTCTGGAGGCGACAGGGTCTGATGCCCTCCAAATGAAAGATAATACTCAGGCCCGTGACGAACAGAAGAGTTCGTTTTTCTTTTCTGGGAAGCGATTGTGACTGGATACCATACCTTCACCAAGTCTTTCGGCCAACCAGTTCCTAAGACACTACGGCTGCCGTATCCCAGGGTATTGCCTCCATATTCAGCAACCTTCCTACTGTTTGTGTTAGGCCCCGCGTATATCACCAACTTCAAAACAGAAAATAGACTGTTAGACTGTAAAAGAAAAACAAAACAACACCTACAAATAAAAAGGTTGCAAAAATATTTGTTTAAAAATACATTTATAACCAGGCACTGGTGTCATTATAATATAACTAATATTTCATTATTTTTTAGATACAACTGATACCAGATTGGATGCAATCAGCCATTGGTATTTACAGGGCAGTCACAGAGAAATAACAATGACTAAAATACAAGACGTATTTTTTATATTATCACGATTGGCTTGGGGACCTCATATTAAGTAGTATTACTCAGCTTTTAAACATATCTTTTAAAAAATAGCTATTTAATGCTAATTAATGACCTACAGCATATCAATAACAGGTACAGCTTGCTCCCTGGAGTCCTCCCCCAAATTAATAAAATGAACAAATACAGGCAGAAAGATGTTTATATCTAATAACAACAAAATAAAAGCACTAAAAAAATGAATAAACAAGGATTTTTCAAAAATGCAACAAATTGAAAATAAGCCATATTTTCTTAGAATGTTGCTCAATAAAGGTATAAAAAGAAAATGACACAAATTTGGGCCAGAAAGGGGGCTGCTCCTTCTTGGGTCAGTTTTCATGTATCAATACTGCTCATTTATTACCAATCAACCAACTTCCCAATATGTAGGAGAAACATTTACAAGTCATTTGGCATTCAAATAGGAAAAATGAAGCTCTGGCTTCCGTAAATACCAAATCCTGTCTTCTAATGTGCCCTCTGACTTCCTCTGACTGTGTAAAAGGCAAGTTGGATTCTAAAAGCTGAAAATTTTCAGCCCTGGATGTGGATCATTTTATGATTTCTTACCCTTTTTGGACCTTTTGCTGGCACCAGCCAGGGACCACTGGAAAAATAAATGTTACTTTTATCCGTATAGTAAGGCTTTCTGTGCTTCATCATTAACACTAATGTCTACTGCAGGTGTAGGTTAATGCACATGAGAAGATGCAAATCACTGTTATTAAAGGAGAAACAAAATGACACCAGCTAAAATGGCAACCTCTTCCATTTCTACTTTAAATAGTCCCTTCACTTGAATCTAGTTAATGGGGTTAACGAATGCCAAGGGATATGAAACGGGGTAGGCTGATGCCAGGAGCTCTGGGTTTTGAAAGGCCCACTAAAGACCATCTTCTATATTCTCTTGCCTCCAGCTGAGGCAAGATTTGAGGGGAAGTCTTAACCTCCTCCAGACTTCGAGGAATCTTCACTATCCTAAAAGATAATGTGGAAGAGGATTCTATAATTTGCCAGTCATGTGTTTCACTATTTCATATTATGTGCAGTTAAGAAGTCCTTTATTTTTAACCTAAAAATCTCCCCTGATGGGTTTAAGACCATGTGCCCTTGCATAGTTCACAGAGCAGAGACATAACACATTGCTACATAAAATAGTTCTTCCTATGTACAAAGCTATTCCATATCCTCCAGTTTTTCTTTCACATGTCACATTTCCCAATTTTGTTAGCCTTTCCTTATAAGCCAAACACCATGGTTTATGATTCAAAAATTATAAATAGAAGAAAACACATTAACCCCTAAAATGCTTCCTTTTATTTTTAATTGTTAAAACTACTGGACTGGAAACTATTCTTCCTTAAAAATTGATGTTGGCCCAGAGGTAATAGCAAACAAGAACAAATAACTGAAATGAATATAAACCAGATGATAGCATACCTTCTACATTTCTATAAGGCTACCTTCTCTCAAAAAGATACATGAAGATCCCCAAGAATTGGGCAGTAAGGCCTTTCTGTATGAATGGACATCATACAGCTACAAGAATTCCAAGCACAGAGGGAAGGTAGGATATAAGCAGGAAAAAAAAAAGGAAAATTTCCTTTGCCTTGGAAAGCTTATAAAAGTGTATTTTCAACATTTAAAACACTGTTCTTAGACCATGGAGGCGGTGGTGCTTTAACTCCCTCAATCACTACCCTTTAGACATTATCTTAGGAAAGCTCTCCTTAAGATATCTGCAGATAGATATAAGTCAAGAATGGTGACCAGCAGCAAAGAAAAATAAGAAGCATCTAAAAAATCAGCTTGTTAAATTTGGAAACAATAATGAGCCAATTCTTGCTTACTTTGTCATAGTCATATTGTGATGAGCATCTGCTATCAAATCTAAGATACAGGCAGCGAGCTCCAGGGATATGGACTGTTTCTTTAAACTTATAGTTGTCTCTGACAGGGTGTACTGTTTCCACAGTCTTCCCGGCAGCCCATGGGGCAGGAATCTTTAAACCAGTGAGAAAGCCTGGCTCTTCTTTCTCTTCTAGCATTCTAAAACCATAGAAAGAGATAGTGATTTAGCTTAGCAGTAAGAAAAGCAAAACCAAAATGTATGTATACTAAAATACAAAAAATTAAGAAATTATATTTAAAGTTTCCACAACATGGTAGCTTTTAATTGCCTGCTATCAGTGGCAGTCAGAAACATTAAAAAGAATTCCTATATTCATTTTTTTTTCCTTTTTGCTGTTAGACAGTATATATGGAATTTTTTCTCTTTTATCAAAGGTATCCAGGAGAGGACCCACCACCTCTCATTTGAAGTTACTCAGGGGAAAAAAAAATACTGTAAAGGTCCCATAGGATGTGCCCTGTAAAAGTTCTCTCTGTTGATATATACAATTTAATTATTGAAAACTCCATAAGTATACACAACTACTTTTCACTATAATTTTGACTACATTACTAGTAAAATAGGTGCCTTCAAAGGGCCTCTCTTACCTACTATAATCAAACTCTGCAGGATTTCACAGAGGACAAGGCTGTGAAATACAAACTCCTAAAACTTAAACTTAGCTGTTGGAGAAGTTTCATCTCTGCAGATTCTCTCTTTGAAAAGCCTCTTGAGCTGTGCTGGCCAAAATAGTAGCTACCAGGCAAATGTAGCCATTTAAAATCAATCTCAATTAAGTTAAGACAAAAATTCAATTCCTTAGTCACACTAGCCGCATTGCAAGTGCTTAATAACAGTAGCAATCAGTCATTATGACTGATCATAGTAGACAGCACACATAAAAGTTTCCATGACTGCATAAAGTTCAATTGTATAGCCCTGCTTTAGAGAAACCTGAGGATGGCCAATTTTTTCAAGACAGCTTTAATGAGATATAATTATCATGTAATAAATTGTACATATTTAAAGTATGCAATTTGGTAAGTTTTGACACTTGTATACACCCATGAAACCATCACTACGACTAGGACAGTGAACATATCCACCAACCCCAGAAGTCATCTCCTTCTCTGTAATCTCCCCTTCACCCTAGGGAACCACTGATCTGCTTTCTGCCATCAGAGACAAGTATGCATTTTCTGGAGTTTCATATAAATATGGAATCATGTGGTATGTACTCTTTTGGGGGGTCTGGCTTCTTTTACTCAGCAAAAGGATTTAAAGATCCATTCACATTGTTGCATATATCAGTAACACATTCCTTGTCACTGCTGGTAGGATTCCATTGTATGGATAAACCAGTTTGTTTTTCCAGGCACCTGATGGACATGTGGGTTGTTTCCAGTTTGGGGCTGTTATAATTAAAGCTGTTAGGAACTTTCTTGTACAAGTCTTTGTAAGAACTTCTGCTTTCTTCTCTCTTGGGCAAATATCTAAGAGTGGAATAGATGGGTTATATGGTAGTGTATGTTTAGCTTTTAAAAGATTATTGCCAGACTGTTTCCTAAAGTTGTAAAGATAAAATAATATTTTATATCCCCACCATTAGTGTTTGAGAGTTTTTGGTCAATTCTGAACTAATCTGTTGATCCATGGGGAAATTTATTCTAACCTGTTTCAAAAATCTACAAAGCAATTCTGCAGTTACATGTAAAATTTTGGTCCACAAGTCTCTTTTTTTCCCCCAGTTAGATAATCCTAGCTAAAAATCATTCTCGTAAAAGGAGTTCCAGGCTTTTGTCAGAAGAAAACAAGGAAAGGGTTCCTTCAAAGCAGCAGCATCCATCACCTCTCATCGGGGAACAGCCTGCCTTTCTGGTCTGATGTACCGCATGGAGAGCAGCCCACCTCAGCAAAAACGGGAGACTGGGTTTTAAGCAGCAAAGCCGTCTGAAACACAAACCGTCATCATGTCTTAAAGGGCTTACTGTCCCTTAACTGGGTGGTACTATAGCCAAACTTAGAATTCTCACTTAAATCATCTTTTGATAATTCTAGCCTGTCCTCCTTCACTAAAAAATGCTTTGTTACTTATACCACTTATCATTTAATGCTAGAATCAAAGATATTTTTATTGGTTACCAAAAACTGACTAGGACTCAGGAGACTAACCATAATGCTAAGATTTCAGTAGCACATTGTATAGCAACCTTCCTACAGCTTAACTAAGAGATCAACAATGAAAACTTGTAATAAGTAATTTGGTCAAACAAATGAAAAATTTCCCCTTAAAATTCTAGTTTATTTATATGACTTTTTCCCATTCCATGATTATTTCCATTTATTTGTGAAAGAGATGGTTATGTTTATTCTGCCTGCAGGGAAAGCACACGGTCACAACATGAAATGGGTTGTCTGAAAAGCAGGAGACTTTGGCACACTAAGGATCATACCTGGCTGGTATAGAGCACCAGCTGCACTAGCTGAGGCATCAGGGCATCGGCCATAGTCAGAGTCTGTAAATTTGGATGCATCAGGGAGGTCAGTAACACTGGAAGAAGGTGACCAAGCATAGTGGCCTTAGTAACTTGCTCCAAGCCTTTTAACCTACAAAAAGTTCAAGAAAACACATAGACTAAGCAATGCCCAATCATGCGAAGTAGCAACTAACATCATCTTTACCTGATAAATTCTCCTAAATTGCGTCACCTTGAACTAGCTGAGCAGTTACAACAATTCAATCCACAAATTTCCCACCTTCTACCACAAAGGGATGGTGGGAGAATGGAAAGCTATTAAAGAATTTCACCTTTAATCTTTGAGTTTGCCAAAAAAGTTCATGTGGTACATGTCACAAAACCTTCAAGGCACTTTATAAATGGGCTCTAGTATGCAAACAGCTTCTCTGGGTGGTTACTACCTGCAAACTTCCCTTGGCTCTGGGGCTGCCTATCACTGCACTGCACTGACACTCCAAGAGGAAGGGAGTGAATGGCTATGACATTGAATCACCTGTGCAGAGTAGGGAAATCCACTAAATGCTCAGAGAAATTAAGGTTGATGTGGGATACAGAAGCAGGAAGGTTTAAAATTTCTCCTTAGAACCACATTCTTACCATTTCTGTCCTCTGCTAGAGGAATTGAGGTATGTGGGGCTCCCAAAGAACAACAGGGGTTATATAAGTCCACTAAGGCTACTAATAAGGTTATTGGTGTTGGTTCCAGAAAAGCCCTCATGTCTCCCAGGCTCTCACATGAGATCACAACTCCTTCCACGACTGATCTGCACCATGTGCCAGCAGTGGCCCCCCCATGGTTTAATGAACCCTGCCTGGATTGTGCTGTTCATGGTCCCAACTGGCCTACCTGCTCTCTGGGAGTGGGCAAGAAACAGAAGATGGAATAAAAAAACAGAACCATACAACAAACAGCTCTGGAATCATTGAAGACAAGCCCTCAATGATTGGGAGCTAAATAAATTCCAGAAAAGTCTCATGAACTAACTGTGTAAAACACAATCATATAAATGAAAGCCGCAGACTCAAAATGTCTTTGAAGCCAGGTACAAATTGTAAAATTTGAGGCAAAAATTCCACTGTACAACTGTTTTGGATCAGCATCTCTAACATTTAGGTCATCAAAAAAACACAGCAGGCAACTCACCTCTAAAAGTAAAACATAGTAGCAAACTTAATGGGGAGGGCAAAGACAGAGCTTTATTACTGTGAAGAAGAAGGTTCCCCTGAATGTCAGTCACCCCTGTAAAATTACAGTAAAATCACAAGGTGTCATATGTTGGTGGCACCTTTTGAATAGCAGCTGATTATCCCTATCTCTAAGTCACTTCTTTCCTGCTAAAGTACTTATCACGAGGAAGCTCAATGTGCACGGTGCAGAGCTAGATAATTTAAGGAAAGGACTCTCTGGAAGTGATGATAGTAGAAATTCCAAATGTCAGAGAGGAGGCTGTCCACTGCAAGCCTGAGCCTGTCGGCCCAATCTCACCTGAAAGCCCTATTAAAGCTCACCCGTTGCATTTGACTGTGAAACACTTGCCATTTCAACTAGTCTCACAAAAATCACTCTATATTAAATGAACATTGGACATTATGTTCTAACAAATTTGGCTTTCATAAGCAAACTCTTGTTTCTGAAGGGCAGCAGGTCGCGGTTCACAATCCATTTCCTCACCTCTGGTCACGGTCAGCTATGTCACTGTTTATGAGGGCAGTTGTGACCTGCTGTAGCATTTCCAACACTTCATCACATCCAGTCAGAATCTGGGTAGCAAGAGCCAAAATACTGGCTTTCAGCTCCTAGGTAGAAAATATCATACAATTATTTTGTAGCTTTGTGACGAATATACATTCACATTGACAACATGAAATGACGGATTTAATGATGCATTTCCATATTAAACAATGAGGTGGCCAGAATAAGCCCAAGCAGTAAATTCTGCTAGGATGACAAGAAACAATTTGATTTGGAAGGCTAAGGTCTGGAGTGCTGACAGGAATACGCAGTATTTCACAGGGAGCACAATGAGTCCCTGGGAGAAAAGGCATTTCTCCCATCCCCTCCAGCACAAGAGAGCTCCTGGTGGCCAGCCCAGAACCTGTCCAGGTGGAAGTGCCTTGGGTGGTATGAGGAGCGCTAAAGAGAAAAACAGAACAGAAAAAGGCACACGTATAGGCGGGGGATGAGACAAAAACACAACATTCTCAAACAGTACAAGTGACCTTTTTACTTAATGTCTTAAACCCATTATACTTGAAAACAGGCAAGTTAAAATTCAGTGAAAGTAGCAGGCAGTGACAGGCTTTTAGACATTAAAAGTAACTATTAGAGAGTTCATGGGAGTACAAATATTGAATCATGGGTTAAGAAACATTGGTTACGATCATAGAAATGTTTAGTTTACAATTATTTTCTATTAAAAAAAAAATACCAACCAAAGCAACCCTCTAGGTGAAATCAGTGTGCCTGCTCTTTTCCCCAGAAATGCTAGACAATCAAACCTATTTTGCCTTTACTTTATATTTCTTTCCATGGTTTAATTAAGAATTTCTTAAATTTAGCTTTTAACAAAGAAAATTCTTTTTTTCATTGTTGGAATTTTCTGGAGTCTTTGAAGTATTCTTTAGATATTTTCATCATTAAGGGAAGTGAATTCTGCACTTCCTAGACCAGCTGAAGCCTGGTGTAAGTCCTATAAGTGGCAGCTATCACCTACTGACTTCATACCAAGTATCAGCAGCGTGCCAGGTATTTTACACACCTTGTCTCTAATCCTCACCGCAACCTGACAAGGTAGGTGTTATTGTCCCTTTTTACTGATTAGGAAACTGAGGCAAGAGAAGTTAAATAAATAGTATCAGCAATTTAAATGATGAGTTCACACATTTTTGCCTGTTTAAAAAAACTGATTAGCAGGGTACGATTTATATAGTATTTATGCTTAAAGGAGTAAAAAAAGGCCAAACCATAATGACTTCGATCTTTAATTATGGCTTCCTTGGTTAATTTTTCAGTGTGTTTAAATCAACATTTTAAGCAAGAATAAAGATCTTATAGATTTCTCTTATTCTTCCACAAAGATGAAATTCTGAAGAACAATGTAAGCAACAGTCTTGAGCATCTGTCAAAATTCTAACAACCACTGATACCAAAAAATCTTTGGGCTGCTATGAATTGCTATGTGGGAACAAAGTATTGCATTTACACAGAAGCTAATTTAAAAATAATTACAGACAATGAAATGAACCGTAAGTTTAGAAATTAAATCGTCCAATACAGAGATTGTAAGAAAATTATCACCTTTTTAAGATTATTTGAATCAACAGAATACAATAGTCCATCCCAAATATCGAAACTGTTTAAAATGTTAAACTCCCAGATTTATTTTGTTTTTATATAACTTTCAGGTGCATATTAGATCACTTGTAAGTGCCATGTTTTATAGTTCTTAAAAGAAGACAAAAATAAAAAAGGCACAAAAAGTGTGACAGTAGCACATGGGGATGACACATTATGAAAGTGTCACAGATATGATAACCACTGTGCGACAACATAAAACCAGTGAAATGAATGACCTAATATTACCTCTCACAAAAATAGAAGCCACATGGTGACCTCTGACATCATAATACACAGAAATTTAGCCAATTAAGCTGTGCTTTACACACTGGGTAGGAAGCATCATCAGAATAAAGCTTGGTGTTTACCTGTACCTTCAATGTCTCTCCCTGCAAGGAGTTGTCACTGTCATCATTCTCATCAGGTTTAATCAAAATAGTGTTACTGAGAAGGTGGTTCTGAACTGCCATCAGATAGCGTAGGCAGGATGATGCAGCCTTTAACACAAATAAGGGCATTTAAATGATCTGAACCCAACTGAAAGAAGGGATCATGCAATCCTCATGTTTTTAAAAGATTTCGACAAGGGAAATAAAAAAAGAGAAAGTGCAGAAAACAGACCAAGTTAGTTCCTCAGATGGCTTTCAACACGATTTGACACATTTACCATAACCTTCTGCCTTTTGCTCCACAATCCTCACTAATTGCTCAGAATACTTACTTAATTGTTTTGCCTCTTAATAGTTCTGCTTCTCCCCTGCCCCTCACATGCATCTCCATTCCATAAGACTCACCCAAGCCCTTAAAAGAATCTTTTGGTTCCTACCAGTCTTGGTTAAACACTGATGGTTTACAAAACAATACTAAATTAAAGACTAATAGGGAGAAAAAACCCTCACTAAATAAACTAAAATGAAAACACTCCTCAAACTCAAACATTTTATTCCATCAAGAAATTTAAGAAGGTGGAATAAAGTTTTTGGAGAAAGTATTGCCAGTAGATTGGTCTAGTTCTACACTTCTACTGTGGGCACAGTCATCCACAGACATTCATAAATTATTCTATCTTGTAGGCTCTGTGCATATGTGTGTCTTCACACACCTTAAAACAGTAAAATGAAAAGGGGGAAAATGACATAATTTTGCTTTCGTTAAGTACATTTTTACTTACAGGCACAGTTGAAAGGAGCTTTTGAAAGTCATCCTTGGAGACAGTTTGGCACTTGGTGATTAAGATACAGGATTCTCGCACAACAATCTTCAGAATGTAGTGTAAAAGTTCATCATTTAGTCTTTAAAATGCAGGAAAAATGTAATGGTAAAATATTGATGAGTTATTAGTAAAAGGAAACATTTTATACATCTGGTGTGTGATTACAAATAGAAGATACAAATATAATTGGTTCTGCAAGAAAATCCTCTTGTTCAGTATTGATGCTAACAACTAGGAGTATTATCTAAATCAAACATATAATAACAAAATGGTACCCCACTACCTAGTCAAAATATTTAATAAATAACACAGAAAACCAACACCTTCCTCCCCCTTACCAGTTCTAACATATACTCAGGCACTCTCACATTCCAGAAGTTTGGATCAAGCCCTCCTCCAACATTTTAAAAATAAGTCCAGCCATTATTTCTGCTAAGTACCTTTCCCCCATGCCCAAGTTATGTTACTGATAAAAATGAAATGTTCTGTTATCATTGCTTAGGGCAACTGTGGGAGTTATTATCTTTCAAGTGACCCACGGTTTAGGCTTAACATGCTAGTTATGCAATATGACAGAAGACTAAAATCGATCCACCACATTTAAACATAAACTAATTACTTAAAAGAGCACAAATAGGGAAGGCTAGCAGTGACTAATGTGCCTGGAATCACCTGTAATGATCATCCTCGTCACTGCCAAATCTGTTGTTTTGGAGCTGTTCGGCTAAGTTGGTTAGGATCACATCCCGGAGCTGGGAAAGGCCGCTGTTTCTCTCTCCTAACAGAGAACAAAGCTCCATGAACCACCCTGGTAATTGCACTTAGAATACTGAGGCTATTTTGTTAAAAAAAATTTTTTTAAACAAATATACTGTTGCACTCTCTGACAATCCCTTAGGGGCACCAGGCATTTGTGCTTCCACAAGCAACAGCAACAAAAGCTACATCACAACCAAGGAGGCTTTTTTAACCAGGGCGTCTTGATTTCAGTGTAACTGCCCTCA